>PVJS01011666.1:0-31288 GCA_004027185.1 Glis glis | reverse complement strand
TACGAAAAATAACTGCAAATGTCATTTTTAAATGCAGCTCCTCAAATGCATTCACAAACACGAATAAAATGTCTGTGTTTTCAGGCGATTGCACATTATGAACAATCTGCTGATTATTACAAAGGAGAGGAATCTAACAGGCAAGTACTTTCAATGTTAGCGAATGGTTCATTATGTGTGATAAAAGACACGTCATCTTTCCGCTCTGTTTGTACCAAATGGAAGCGCGTTCTTCCTTTGCATTCTTGTTGACTCTGCTCCACTTCTTGCCTTCAGCTCAGCTAACAAGTGTCTGCTGAAGGTGGCAGCGTACGCCGCGCAGCTTGAGCAGTACCAGAAAGCCATCGAGATCTACGAGCAGGTGAGCGCGTGCCTCCGCGGCGGGAGCCATTCTGGGTCAGCTTTAGATTCAACTTGGTATTTACTTTTCTGAGATGCAGTTTGCATCCATTCGCTGAGCTTCTCTCTATCGAGCACCCGCCACATGCCAGGCATCAAGGAGGCTGAGGGGTGTGACACTGGGCCGAGGGACCATTCACGTAGCCTGTAACTCATCCGCTCAGTGAGTACAGTTGAGTGATTTCTCATGTTTACAGGGTTGTGTAACTAGCACTACGATGTGTTCTAGAACATTTCCATCAACCCCAAAAGAAGCCCAGCACCCCATCCCCTCTCCTCCCAGACCCTGGAAACACCACCTGCTTCTGGCTGTCTGTGGATGTGCCCATCCTTGAACCTCAAATACAGGTGGAATCCCAGCCGCGTCCTTTGGTGACTGGCTTTCTTCCTTGGCGTGTTGTTTTCAAGGCTCATCCATGTTGAGCAGGTGTCAGTACTTCATTGCTTTTCATAGCTGAGTAAACTCCATAGTTTGTTTATTCACTCACCAATTGATGGACTTTTGGGGTGTATCTTCGTTTCCATTTGGGGGCTATTAGGAATGATGCTGCTCTGAACGTTCGTATTTACATTTTTGTCAGAGTATTTTTGAGTCTTTCTGGTTATATGCCTAGGAATGGAATTACAATTGCTGAGCCATGTGGTAGGCCCGTGTCTAACTTCCTGAGGGACCACTAGACTCTTCTGCACAATGGCTGCCCTGTTTTACTTTCCCTCAAGCAGTGCGCAGGGGCTCCGCTTTCTCTATGTCCTCATATTTTAATAGCTGTCGTGATGAGTGTAGCTGTGTCCTGTGTCGTCTCTCTGTGTTTTTGATTTGCATTTCTCTAATGGCTAGTGATGTCGAACATCGCTTCACCTATCTTCTTTGGAGGAGTATCTGTTCATGTCCTTTGCCCATTCTTTGATTGGGTTGCCTTTTGTTGCCCAATTGTAAGAGCTCTTTATTCCAGATATTATCCCCTACCAGAAATATAATCTGAAAATATTTTCTCTCATTGCATTGGTTGTACATAGGTTGTCTTTTTACTCTTTGGTGAGTCCTTGTCTCGGTTTCTAGTTGGATTGTTTGGTTTTTAGTGTTTAGTTTTAGGAGTTCTTTGGGTATCCTGGATCTTAATACTTGCAAATATTTTCTCCCATTCTGTGGATTTTTATTTTTTCCACTGTTTAGTGTTTTTTGGCACACAGAAGTTTTTAATTTTTTTTTTTTTTGGTACCAGGGATTGAACTCGGGCATTCTACCACCGGGCTACACCCCCAGCCCTATTTTTTATTCTTTATTTTGAAACAGGGTCTCACTAAGTTGTGGAGGACCTCACTAAGTAGCTGAGGCTGGCCGCAAACCTGTGATCCTCCTGTCTCAGCCTCCCAAGTACTGGGATTACAAGCGTGTGCCACCACGCCTGGCAGTTTTTAATTTTTATGAAGCCACTTCATTGTTTTCTTTTGTGCTTCTGCTGTCGGATCAGAGACATCATCGCCATGTCGGATGGAACGAAGCCTTGCCCGGGGGCTTTGCTCCAAGAGCCTGCAGCCTTCCTCTGGGTGTAGGCTTCCGTCACTGAGTTCATGTGTTCATATGCGTAGGAGTGAGCATCCAGCTCCATTTCCCTGCGTGTGGAATCCCAGTTTACTAAGCACCGTTCTTTGAATAGACGCTTTTTGTTATTAAATGGTCCTGGGACCCCTGTCAAAAATTACTTCACCGCTCTCTGAGGGTTTGTTTCTGGGCTCTGTGTTTCATAGGTCTGTTCATCTGTCTTCTATCAGCGATGCCTCGTTTTGATGACTTATCTCTACAGGAAGCTTTGAGGTCGGGAACTGTCAGTCCTGCGGGTTTTCGTCTGTTTCGGGATTGTTTGGGCCATTCTGGATCCCTGGCACTTTCATACGAATTTTAGGGTCCGCTTGTTAATCTCTGTAAGGAAGCCGTCTTGCATTTTGATAGGGATTATATTGACCCATTATGTCTCATTTTTGTATGTAGAATTGAAAACTTGGGACTTAATGGGTTAAAGGGTTCTCCAGAGAAATAGAACCAGTGAGAGGGGTGTGTGTGCCAGCACCGTGCAGGTCCATGAAGAGGAAAAGGGAGAGGAGGTGATGGAAGGAATCTCAACTCACTCAATAGGTTGAGAAGTCTCAGGTCTGCTGTCACCAGCTGAAGGCCCAGGAGAGGAGATGGTGAAGGTTCTGTTCAAATGCAGATCAAATGCAGATCGGCTCTGGGGCACTGGGTTAGGGTTAGCACCTTTTGTTCTCTTCAGGCTTTGTCATTAGATAAGGCCCACCCACATGGGGGAGGCCTGCCTGCCTTGCCTGCTCCGCTTATTCAAAGTCTTCCATCTTACCCAGGAACACCCTCACCAAGGCAGTAGCTGGGCACCATTCAAGTCGACACATAAAATTAACCCCCACAGAGAGTGTCCTCATTTTAACCAGACTAAGCCTAACAATCTGTCCGTGCAGGATGCCTTTCCATTTATTTAGATCTTTAATTTTGTTCAAAACTGTTTTGAGGGCTGGCCTGCCCACTTCTGTCCACTTTCACAGATGTTTATTTTATATAAAATGGCCAATGCTTTTAGTTGTACTTAGCTTAACTTTTAGTTGTCCCCTATTGGGGACAGCGTATCTTCCCCATCTTCATGGAAACAGAAGTCTTCTGAGTCATTTTAATAGGTCGGCACTTCAGGTACTTAATTAATGTTTCTTGTCCAGTAAAAATTTCTACTGTTTGGTATTTGGTCAAAAGAATGTATTCCATAGCTAAATTAACATAAAATACATATTTCCTAAGGCAGCAGATGGGTGAACAAAGAATTGTCTTGCCTAATGTAAGAAGGTAAACCTTTTCAGTCCGACTCTGCTTTCTGTGCCTAGGTTGGGGCAAACACTATGGATAACCCTTTGCTGAAGTACAGTGCGAAGGATTACTTCTTCAAAGCAGCCCTCTGCCACTTCATAGTGGACGAGCTGAACGCCAAGGTAGGCGGCCTCCTCTGCTCCTCGGCACGCTCGGGAGCAGGTCAAGACCCTTGAGAACGGTGTTGGTAGCAACATTAAATTGGGTGCATTACAAATAATAATAATTCTGTGGTATGTGTGCCAAGTAATCTCTTAGACAGCTACCAGATCTGTTTTCTTAAAGTCATCCTTCAGTAGTTTTGCTTTAAAAAAATAGGGAACTTAAGAAGTAGATAATAAAACTTGAATAATGAATAAAACTAGAATTTTTCAGTTTACAGAAAATGGGAAATGGAGTTAGAATGCGGATGGGGAGAGGTTAAAAAGCGGAGTCGGGGCAGGACGGGGCAGCCATGAGTTGTCAGTGTCGGGGTGGAAGAGCAGAATTAAAGCCACTATAAGAGGACGTTCTAGACTCTTTCAGCCTCAGGCAGTAATCTCAGTGTGGTTTCGTTGGAATTTGCATAGTGATAAGAGCATCTTCATTGAATGAACAGACATCTTGCTGTGACACTTTCAGAATTACATTTCATTAGCAATGTCTTTTCTGCAATAGCCTAACTTAAAAAAAAATTCATACCCAGACATGATGGGGCACACCTGTAATCCCAGTACTTGGGAAGCTGAGACAGGAAGATCGCAGGTTCAAAGCCAGCCTCAGCAACTTGGCGAGATCCTGTGTCAAAATAAAAAATAAAAATGGCTCGGGGTGTAGCTCAGAGGTAGAATGCTCTCGGGTCCAATTCCCAGTACCAAAATAAGTAAATAAATAGAAAAGAAACCAGTTTAGAAATTTATTCTTAATTGAAATTTAAAGTTCAAAATAAATAGATTTCCTGTGCTGATTACGATGTTGAGTTTAACAACATACCTCTTGAACACTTAAACTGGATATAGGTAAATCTTACTGAAGTTCATAGAAAGCCAAAAGCTGCATTTCCTAGTTCAGTAAGTCCGACACTGACAAGTGGTTTTTCTCCCTCAGCTTGCTCTTGAGAAATACGAGGAAATGTTTCCCGCATTTACTGATTCAAGAGAATGTAAATTATTGAAAGTAAGTAACAAGAGCACTTTAAAGAAGGAGCCTTTGCTCAGGTAACAGTACCTCGTGGGCCGGCCTGGGCTGTGGTGCAGCGGTAGCAGGGCGTCCGCTAGCTGGGCTGGGACTCTTCCTGTGTTCTCATAGCAGGTGTTCCGATGTCCCGAGGGCCAGGGGTGGAAGTGCTGTGTTCTGAAATGGGCAGTTCAGAAATATTAATACCAAAGCTAGAGTCCTGATTTGGGTAATTCTTGACTTGTATTTGAATATTTCCCCAAATTTGTGAGATATTTGTCAACATCAGTATGAGACTAAGACTTTCTAGGTTAAAATATCATTTAGAAATGGGAATTTGGGGCCTTAACCAAACCAATTCACCCTTCCTTCCTTCCTCTTCCCTCCCCCCTTCCTTCTTTCCTACCAGAAACTTCTAGAAGCTCATGAAGAACAGAACAGTGAAGCTTATACTGAAGCAGTAAGTTATACCTTTGGGATATGGTATACTTTTGAAGGTTTATGTTACAGAAACTTCCTTTTCGTTGTGTCAATTCTGAACGTGGCTCCAGTTCCACACTCCCAGTGGTATTTTCCAGTGGCCGTGGGTTCCGTTGACTGGTGGCCATGCTCAGGCTCCAGTTGGATTCAGCCCTGTTTCTTGACTCAGGCTCAAAACTAACTTAGCTGTGCAGCTACTTTAGGAGCAAACATCACATACTGTTACAATTTGCTATTTCAGGGTTTTCTTTTGAAAATGATCTGATCCATAAGTAAGTGTAAAATAGATCTAGTTAAAATACAAAGTATAAAAACTGAATAGTAAGTTTGCTGTATTTGTGGCATAAATGAAGTAGCAGTTTTTCTTGACGCTTGTCTGTTCCGCCATCTTTTGCTTTCTTGTGTTTAGAATCAGTGGCCGGTTCACCGTGGCCCGCAGGGATTTGTCCCGTGGAACTTTCTCCCCAACCCGCGCTCACCCGCTGTGCTTTTCTTCTCTGGTAGTACTGACGTGCGTGCATCAGGGGAGTTTTGCCCCTGCGCCTCCCCGTGCCGCCGCCGCGTTCAGTGAGCGCTGGCTTTCCCTGTTCCTCTTACGCGCATCTCCTCCCCTGTCACTTGAACACACTCTTCCAGTTACAGTTTTTGCCATGTACATATTTGTATACAGAACAATATAAAAGCACAGAAATAACTTGTTACTAACGCCATCAAAATAGTTCGAGGATAAGGAGAAATAAACAATTTTTAATGAGGCAAGGTGGAAACCGCAACGAATCCTTTGTAGCGAAGAGAGTCGGCATATTATCACTGTAAACTATTTGAGCGTCTTGGGTCACTGTTGTTTTGTGATTTGAATGGATTTCGTTGGAGTAATTCCTGTTCTTTTTCCTTAAACCAGGTGAAGGAGTTTGACTCCATATCGCGCTTGGATCAGTGGCTGACCACCATGTTGCTTCGTATCAAAAAGTCCATCCAAGGGGATGGGGAAGGCGACGGAGACCTGAAATGAAATGTCTGTATCTTCGTGGCATGCAGCTCACTCCTCCTTAGTTTTGTTTAGGGCCAAGTGATCTTTATGGGATGCCTGTGTAATGGCTTTCTTATGTTGCGTATGAGCCAGACGCCCCGTGTATTGTCGAAGCTCACGTGTCCGTGTTACTGTGGATCAGCCGAGCGGGAGGCTCCCGCTCACGCTGCGGTCGTGGCCACCCGATCTTCTCCTGCTTCTCGTCCCCCAGGGCTTCCCGGAAGCACTTCAGACTCTTGCTCCTGTTCTTCTGATACTTACGGAGCCCGAGGACAGTGCCACTGTCTTTGTGTTCTTTTTCTTGGACTCTAGTACTCAACCCGTTTGTTCTAATAGATGCTTTGCAAATTCTCTGTACATCGGCATCTGGATGGTTCTGTGTGTTTAGTTTAGGGTGGTTATTAGGAATGAGTGTATAACTTCATTAGAAACTGTCTATTTTCCTTCTTTTGTGATTATTTTGATGGTGCTAGTGGCGAGTTTCTTTGCTTTTCTCACTGTTCTGAATGCCCACGTGTGCATGGCAAAAGTTCGAGCAGCCGGGCTCTGTGGGCACCGCTTCGTTGTGAGGAGACGGAGCTTCCTGGCGATGCTCGCGTCCCGCGCAGGCGAACGTCGAGTGATTTGATTGATTTCTACGTAAACACACGTGCACAGTACATAAGACCTACGAGAATCAGCATTCCCTTTCCCTGGAGAAAGTCTCCACTGTGAGCTGGGTGGAAATCTCTTTCTTTGTGTCTCGTGAAGATGTTTTCATTGGCACATCCTGGTCTTCGTTTCCGTGTTTACACACCTACCCGTGTTGAGCTGTCTTCTGTGCACAGTTGTGCAGATCTTGGGCAGGGCTGGGCCCATGATCCCAGTGGAAGCTTGGGAATGGGCGTGGTGGTTTGGGCGGGGTCGGTGCGGCACAGGAGTTTATGTTACGCCCAGTTGGGCAAGAACCTCAAGTCTGAGGAGACCAGACTTTTAGATGATAGTTATTTTGTTTTGGCTCTGTTTGAACTCTGTCCTGCTTGTTCGGTTTACGTAACATACGTATGCTCTCTTGATTTGAGAACTTGATCCCTGCTGCACTTTATATGCTGATACCATACTGTAGACATGGTCTTGTTTCCAGAATCTTCTGTGCACATTTTTATGCTGAAATGATTTGTGTTGGAAATGCATGTGCTGCCAGACAGAGCTCTTGGTCCTTTCTCAACTCTACTGCTTCCATCTGTGACATAGTTATGTCAAGTAGCATGTAGGACGGGGTGGTTCTCATTTGGCTACAGCCCTCTGCTGGGATTGGTGAGGTGTTCTGGACAGTAGCGTGGCTGTGCCCAGGCCGAGGCGCTGAGTGAGGAGATTGAGGACCAGCGAGTAAGTCGGGTCCGTCTAGGGTGGAAGAGGAAGCAGCCGTAGGTGATGTTGGAATGGACCCTCTGAGGGCCAGTTATAGGCACAGGTGGCCGCGAGGACTCACTGCCCTGCCGGGGTGGCTGTGTCCATGCAGAGCCCTGGGAGCAGGACGCTCAGCGATGTCAGCGTGTCTGGGGCGTGGAGGGAATGGGCCCCGGACTCTCTGAGGATTCCTTCTTTCCTTACGTCCTGGCTGGGGGTGATAAATGAAAGCTGGCCATGGCTGAAGGTGAAATGGGGATGGAGCCCAATCGATGCTTACCAACTCGCTGCTAGAATCTGACGAAGAGAGCGATCAGAGAGGAGTGGGTTCTCGTTGCCCGGCCAGATCTGTTCTCTAGCCCATTTGTGGAGTGAGGTGCGGGGAGTGGTTCTGTAGCTCGAGCCCTTTGGTTCTAAGTGAGCTCCAGTGTGAGGGCTTCGTGACACTCGCCAGCCAGTGCTAGTTCAGAGCGTGTTTCCACTCGTTAAGAGCTGGTCTGACCATGTAAAGTAAACCCCGAATGATGGCTTTCGGAATAGCATCTGCACCGCTCCGCTCTGCCAGTCGGTCTGTTTTGGGACAGCGCTGGAATCAGTGCCTGGGAAGAAAGCGTTTAATGTTTCACATGAAAAGAATCAAAGTAGTAGCAATGGCAGCAACACCTGCCCGAAGACAAAAGGAGGCTGAGAGGAGCTGGGCGGCCTGCGCGCCCGTTCCGCCAAGGTCCTGGGTGCTGGGTGCAGGACAGAGCCGCGGGACGCCGAGCACTTTCTTTCCAGACGTCCAGGTCATTCGAGAACGGAACATGATGCTCATTTACGTTAGTTGTGCTTTAGCCAGTCGGGTTCGTCCAGTTGAGATCAGTTATAGTTTCATCTGGGACAGCTTTGCTTTTTGTGGCAGCATTTTTATAGCCTGTGTGAATTCTGTTTTTATTTGATGATCTGAAAACAGTATTTTTGCACAGTCGTGACCGTGTGTGGTGATGTCACTGTAGCCACAGTATACGCGCCAGCCCCTGTGCACTTGCTGTCCCCTCTGGTGTTGCGCATCTCCACGGCCAGATGCGAGCCTGCGCGACTTCCCCTGGAGGCTCCGGCAGCACAGCATGCCCCGACCTGCCTGCCTACCGCGATGTGAGCGGTGACCAGCACAGGCTCCCGCCCAGCGGAGTCCCGTCGCTCTCAGGCAGGGGACCACATGACGAAGACTAACCATGTAACGTGACCTTCCTTGGCAGAGTGTGTTTATTCTGTGTGAACCTGTACAGTAAATAAAGTGAAAATTATGAGTCAGACTCTGAGTAGTCCTTCCTGCTGCCCTGACCCGGTGGAGAGCAGCCTCCTGGGCTCTGAGGAGTTCTGGGAAGGTCAGACAATGGCATTCCTCTTCTCCAGGCTCTCGAACCACCGTCACGCGATGGCGCCTCAGGGCGCCATGCTGGTTTTGCAGGCTGAGCTGTAGAGCAAGCCCCGGTGCCCTGTCCGTGGCGGCCCTAGTGTGCATGGTTGCTCTGCACCCTCTTCTCATCCCCCGCTTGAATCCATAGAGCTCTAGTTACTCGCAGGGTTGAGGGAGGAGTCTTCGCTGGAAGACAGTTGAGTCAGGAAGGGGGCCTGACACTCCCCTCCCCCAAGAAAGTAAGGTGACCGGGCAGCACGGGCGTTCGCTTTAATCTCACAGGGACAGTAGATGCGCCTGGAGGGGGTCAGCTCACTGACCACCAGGGCCTGGCGTTCTGAGGAGGAGGAACACTGTGTGGTTCGTGTGGGCCGACCCCTCCCATGCTGGAGTACTGGCTTCATGTCCTGAAGCTTAAAATCCTCTGCACTCTCTTCCCTAGGGCTGTGGCCTTTTCTGTTCTCTGGACATGCTTGTCCTCCCAGGAAGGGGATGGAGAAAGCTCTAGAGTAAAGTTGTCTCTTTGATGCCGTCTAGGATATTACTTTGAAAAGATGGGCAGCCGGGCGTGGTGGCCCACACCTGTATTCCTAGTACTTGGGAGGCTGACACAGAAGGATCAGAGGTTCGAGGCCAGCCTCATCAACTTAGCAAGACCCTGTTTCAAATTAAAAAAAAAAATTGAGCCAGGCGTGGTGGCACACGCCTATAATCCCAGTACTTACGAGGCAAGACCCTGTTTCAAATTTAAAAAACAATTGAGCCAGGCGTGGTGGCACATGCCTGTAATCCCAGTACTTAGGAGGCTGAGACAGGAGGATCGCAGGTTTGAGGATAGCCTCAGCAAGTAGTGAGACTCTTGCCAACCTAGTGAGACCATGTTTTAAAATAAAAATAAAATGGGACTGGGGGTGTAGCTCGGAGGTAGAATGCCCTTGGGTTCAATCCCCAGTACCACACACACAAAAACAAATAAATTAAAAAATTTTAAAGGGCTGTGGGTGTAGCTTGGAGGTAGAATGCCCCTGGGTTCAATTCCTAGTACCCCACCCCAACAAAATTAGAAAAGATGGGCAGAGGGCACACTGGATGTAACCCTCTCCCCAGCATGGACACCAGCCACTGTGCATGAGTGGGGGGTCAGTGTTTCCTCCCCACGCTGTCACTGCCAAAGAACTGAGGAATCCAAGTAGTTACATAAATTAATCCATGGACTGTACTACATAAATTATGGTTTACAGACCCTAATGTGTGTGTGTGTGTGTGTGGTACTGATTGAACCCAGGGGTATCCTACCTCCAAGCTACACCCCCACCCAATTTTAGTCTTTTTTAAAGTTTGAAACAGGGTCTCACTAAGTTGTGGAAGGCCTCACTAAGTTGCTGAGACTGTCCTTGAACCTGCAATCCTCCTGTCTCAGCCTCCTGAGTACTGGGATTACAAGCATGCGTCACCACGCCTGGCTAAACTCTGATTTTAAATTACATTATTCATGCTATTAAGCAAATTATACTTGTTTCTATTAAGAATCTTATTTCTACAGACCCTACATTATAATAATGTAGACAAACTGAGAATTGCAGTGCTACTTTTGCAAAGTGGACATTTATTAACACATTTAACAGTTTCTCGTAGAACTTCTAAAGAAACATTCAAGACAAGAATTTTTCCAGTAACAAAATAATAATCTATAGTTTAAATTCCTTCTAATCAAGATGACTTTATTCCATAAAACAGTACATTGGCTGGGCAGGCTCGGTCCCTTACCAAGACTAAACTGTGTGACAGTCATTACTTTTTGTTCTGTAAACACGACTAGGATACGAGGATGTGGTGTAACTGAGTCTGCAGTCACTCAGTCCTGCGACCTCAGGAGCAGGTGTGAGACGTCAGCGCCTGAGACACATCCGTGGGGGCTTCGCTTGTCACTTAAGCACGGTGTCAGGGGACACAGGGTGAGCGCCCAGGAAGGGCTGCCGGCAGTTTCCCTCACAGTGCGGCCACATCATCATCCCGGAACTTAAGGATACAGTACCTTCCTCTTGGGAAAATCAAAGTGTTTTCACAGCAAATTTAATAAAAATGTAAGGGAAAAGCAACTAGCAAAACAATTCTCCCGTTAAAGCGCTTCTTTAAAATTAGTATGTTTAAAGGTTACCTTCACATGAATCAAAGCATTTCACAAGCACACGCCACACACCCAAGGCCCCGGCACCACACGTCAGGAGGAG
Source organism: Glis glis (assembly GCA_004027185.1). Taxonomy (NCBI): domain Eukaryota; kingdom Metazoa; phylum Chordata; class Mammalia; order Rodentia; family Gliridae; genus Glis; species Glis glis. Next base: position 20,333 of record PVJS01011666.1, on the reverse strand, counting down.
CAAACACAGCGATCCTCTTTCATCTGCTGCATTTGCTCAGGCAGCGCAGGAGGCCCGAGCCAGTGGCTGGCTCTACATGATCCACTTGTTAAGGCATCAGCAGATGAGCGTGCTGGGGCTTTTGGTCCTTTCTAGATTCTTACAGGCCCCCAGGGAAGCAGTCTGTGGCATTACTAGCCTGTTTCAACCTCTAGATGTGGAAATGCACATCTGGGTTTCTGGAAATTATAGAAATCAAGTGAGAAAAAACTAGCAAAAGTGGCCCTGGGTATTCTATGACTGCCACAGCCACCTCATTTTGCTACCTGTGAATCAGATGACTACCTGGTGTTCAAGTGTTCCAAAGCCTCTTGCTTCATTTTTACACCTCTCTGCCAAAAATACTACAGTGTAGATGCTAGATTCTTTGGTAGGACAGCTTTTACCTAATTCAATTTTTAGGAATGGAGCTGTTATAGCCACATCTCATTTCAAAAGTTGATTTTATGACAAACTCACTAGCTGCGGACTTGCTAGGAGTAGATACGCTGAGTTTTGAGTGTTCCGTTTGTCATTCCTCTTAGTGCCTACAAAGACGGGGTTGGGAGGAATGAGTGCACTAATCCATTTCTTCAGTCCCTTTCCAGGGTGTCCAGAGCAAAAATAGTTTGCTTCTCAAGGAAGAGACAGCTGAAATACATGCCCCTGGTTTTGTCTCCACTTGGTAGAAAAATACACTAAAAGTAGCAGAGAAGTAAATGCACGTGGAACATAAGGCAGGGCGAGACCGGAAGACCAGTAAGAGCAGTTTCACGAGCTGCGACCAAGACACGTGGTGGTGTACGCATCAAGAGGACCACGCGCGGGGGGGGGGGATCACCGCAGACTGCACACGCAGCAGCGCTGACATGCAGGTCGGGTTTTTAAGGGAAAGCTTTAAAAACGCAGGGATAAAGTCGTGCACGTTAGTGGAAGTTCGGGGACATCCGTGGAGGTCATTCTTGCCCGCATCTTTGCACACGTCGGTTATTCTTCTTGGCCCCTGGCATGTGGAATACAGCTCTCACACAACACGCACACAGACTGCTGGGCACGCGACTTCAAGCTCTTACTCCATACTGGTCAGAGGGTGAAGCTGTGTGGGCACCGCATCTGTCTGTGGAGTCAGCTCGCTAAGCTCACTGATGGTGGTGGCGAGCAGAGCGTCCTGGGCCACCGCCGGGTCGTCAGCCTTGCAGGCTGTGCCTGCAGAACTGTTCTCGGGCACCGTGGGCATGCCAGCTTGGACTGCGGCCAGGCTGTGGAAATGGCCATTTTCTGCAAAAGATAGCAGTTTATCCGGAAGTTTGGGTGATGCGTACTCTTCATCAGGCTGTTCTGTCTTGTGCCCTTCGTCATTCTTGGGTGAGCCATCTACAATAACAAGGAAAGACTTCCATGGAGTATTCTTATCGTGTATCTATAAACCAAACAAAACAAGAGTCACTGCGCATCTGTAAGTCTCCCATGACACACACTGAACAAGTACATCTTTTACACACACTGGGCATCTACTGCAGTGAAGCCCCTCTGTGACCGTCAAGCACCTGCACACCTCCAGGGGCGCTGTTTGTTAGAAAGTGTCTACCATGAACTACGCTTGCCTTGGGCCCGAAGACCTGGTCCTTCCCTTCACTCTCTGACTGCACTCGCTGCAGAGAACACCCGGGGGACAGTGCTGAAAGCATGTCCCCCCTCTTTTCCCTCTCCGCCCAGAGAGAGAGTGTGTGTGTGTGTGTGTGTGTGTGCGCACGTGTGCGCATGTGTGCCCCTTGTGCCCCCCTCTCTACTTCCAGCCACCTGTGACTAGGAATGGCTCCCTGCTGCCGAGGTTTCTGCCCTGGGAGTGGGCAGACTATGGACGGAACCTCCAAAACTGCAAGCCAAATAAGCCTTTCTCCCTCGAGGTTGTGCCTGTCAGGTATTTTGGTCAGAGGGACAGAAATGCTGACGGGCGCGGTATCTTCATCCCAGCAGCGCTTCATTCTCAGACTGGTCGTCCCGCCACTCACCGAGGTGTGCCTCCGGAGCGTGGACTTGTCGGTGAACGTGCGCCCACACGCGTTGCACATGAACGGCTTCTCTCCCGTGTGGATGCGACGGTGGCGCTGGAGGGCGTTGAGCTGGGTGAACTGCTTCCCACACTGGTCACAACAATAGGGCCGCTCCCCTGAGGCGGGAGGAGGAGAAAACTGCCCGGTGATCTCTTGAGCCTACCTTATTAGATTCTGTATTAATACACTCAAATCATTCTGTAAACCCTGGGAAACCTCAGCACTCCCACAGAAGGAAGGTTATGTCAAGAGCAGCCGAAGGGCCAAGCGGCAGGTACCGAGCCACTGTCCCTATAATACCGAGTTATGCCAACACCAAAACCATGCCACACCAAACACCAGCTGTTCCTGCAGCTCGTGTTACATCATCTGGAGAAGTGACACTCGTTCTCCATAGTAATGGAGGTGGAGAAGAAACTGGAAATCCCCTAGTAACTGACTCTGCGTTTGTGCGCACTAACATAGGAGTCATTATCCATGTTCATAATCTGAATATGTTATAGTGTACACGTCCATTTTCAAATGTCCATACCGCAGGTGAGCTGTCTGTCCTTTTCGATGAGAACCTGTGCAGCAGAGACCTGGTTGTCTCCATTGGCACACCTAAGTACTCCCACTTTTCAGCTTCTCAGAGCCAGAAACCAGAAAATCTGAAGTAAAAACAACTGTTCAGGCACAGTGGTGTGTGCCCATAATTCTAGTACTTAGGAGGCTGAGACAGGAGGATCGCAGGTTTGAGGCCAGCCTTGGCAACTTGGCAAGACCCTTGGCAACTTAAAAGACCCTGTTTCAAAATGAAAAAAAAAAAAAAGTTTTAATGGGCTAGGGGTGTAGCTCCGAGGTGGAATGCCTCTCAGTTCAGTCCCCGGTACCAAAAATAAAGTAAAATACTACCATTATGACATATGAAGATAGGCTATTAATTTTCTAGTAAATCTAAAACCTTTGGGCTGTATTTCTTGCCAACCCCCCCCCCCGGAACACCGCAGTCATACCTGTATGGACTTTAACATGCTGGTAAAGTGAATTCCGCTGGGCAAAAGTCCTGAAACATATTTCACATTTAAAGGGTTTGGACCCGGTGTGGATTCTATTGTGGTGTTTTAAGTATTCCTTAGAAGCAAAACTCTTGCCACACGTTTCACACATAAAAGGCCTTTCACCTACATGGGAAGATGAAGTAAAATCAGAAACAATACAGGCATTTAAAACAAGGGGAAGAGTAAACCCACACTCAAAACCTTTGGCGGGCAGCATGTTACAGTTTCTAACTAAAACTATCATATACAATGTATTCACGTAAGATGCTTGGCTCCATGAAATTTGGTGCAAAATATCCTGCTACAAAGAATTATTGAGCCAACTCACATTTTACAAATATAATCATTCCTAACAAGTAAATAATTTCACAACTTCTCTCTGGAGGACTTTTTGGATAATTTTCAAAGAAGTGTTTCTGTGGACCTTTTATCAAAATAAAAGTCTCTTTTAAAAGAAGAGAAGGTTTACATGGATTTATACATATAACTTCTAGAGTAGCAACTCCAAGCCAGGCACGGTGGTGCACACCTGTAATCCCAGTACTTAGAAGGCTGAAACAGGACGATCTCAGGTCCGAGGTCAGCCTCAGCAACTTAGGGAGGCCAAGGGCTGGGGGTGTAGCTCAGAGACAGAGTGCCCCTGGGGGTCAGTCTCCAGGACTAATAAATAGATAAATGAGTAGCAACTCTAATCAACTTGACTGGATTGCAGGGCAAGAAAAAGTTTTAAATACCATCTCACTTTTTGTAGTTTAAGTCCTTTATTCTAACAACTTGGACTTGGCTAATTAATAGGTATGTCCCTGATTTCACAAACATCAGAATAATAAAATTTCAATATATTAATAATAAAACTAAGATCTTTACACATTAGCATCCTTATCAAATAACCAATTCTAATTCAACCCTTCAACGTGACCTGACATCGTCCCCACCCGACTTGGATTAGGCACCAGTTCTGCTCATTCTGCAGGCTAGGTCAGTCACATGATGAAATACCTCATCTCTGTCGTGCCTGCATTTGAATCTGAGGCCTGCACGAGTGCTTAGAAATAAAGCATTTAAGCAAAGGAAGGAAGGGTCTGTAGCGTGCACAATAGTTGCCTCTACCCATTTCATACAGTGTACAGATTCTGAACCTCACGGTTACCGTGTTGAGCCAGAATAAAGCCAACCTAGATTTTCTCCCTCGTACGATAAACTATCACAGAGATTTTGGGAAATAGAAAGGAGATAATCCCACCTCCCTACATAACAATTTCTCATATAACAATTTATTTATGAGCAGGCTTTCAATAAGGTTAGGATTAACCGTGAGCTTAACTGAGCATTTTTAAATTCAACATCCGAGCACAGTCATTTTCATGCCAGTCAGAGCTTTATTCTGAACGGCCAGGTCACGAGGCAGGGAATGGTTTTACCAGAGTTTACTGAACCATTCCCTTGTAGCTGGACAATCGGGTTACTTACAATTTTATGTTGTTAAAAATAGCAAGAAGGGAGCTAAGAGCATACAACTTTTCTCATACTGATTCCTAGAAATGAATTGTGGGCTAAACCAGTAAGAACTGTTTCATACCTGTTGCCACCTGAGCCCAGATATGAAACCCTATTGCCTGGTGGGGCAGAGGCCGGGGCCACGTGCACACCTGCGCTGCCGCGTGGCGCGCCTCTATTCCTCTTTGGCTCTCTGCATGGGACAACTCTCGCGTGGCTGTGCACTGCCTTGGTAGGCGGCAACTGCATTTCCTTCTACGGCTAGGAAAGACATTGAATGACGACAGCGTGGTATTTACCTGTGTGGCACCTTTTATGATATATCAGCATGTGGTTCTGAGTGAATCTTGCACCACACTCATCACAGACAAAGGGCTTTTCCCCTGTATGAATTCTGAAAGTACAACATTCAGATGATAACTTAGGGTGTATTTCAAAGCTCACTTTGCAATACAATTTCCACTGTATCCTGCAAAACTCCTCTACTCCAGAGCCCTGGTGAGAACGACTGAAGGCCACCAGAGCCCCAGCTCCATTCCCAAGTAAGCGGAGCTTCTGGACACGGCTGACAGGTGCCCGCATTTCCACCGCATCCCGCTCAGCGTGGGATCGCTGACCGCCAGCCACGTCCGCTCCGGGCCTCGCCGCTTGTGCTGTAAGCACATGCAGCGGAGGCCGCATCGGGGGTATTTTAAGAACACCAGAGAGCACCGTCCAACACTGGAAAGCTTCCTCACTCAGTGTAATCAGCTTACAAACACCTTAAGAACTACTGCTAACAAAGTACCACATGACCGAAAGTTTTACTATCATTTCCTGACATGACAACCAGTCGTGAAAGCAGCTCTGCTCCGCGAATGCTGGAGGAACCAGGTTTCTGCGTGTTCACGAGCGTTTGGACTTCAGCGCCAGCGTGATGGAGCAGTCAGCCGCGCTTTGCCCCGCACTTCCTAAACAAGTATTTTATTTTTTGGGGGGGGGATGGAGGCTGAACTCATGAGCACTCTACCTCCTAGTTACACCCCCAGCCCTTTTAATTTTTTATTTTGAAACAGGGCCTCGCTAAATAGCTGAGGCTGTCCTCGAACCTGCAATCCTCCTGTCTCAGCCTCCCAAGTACTGGGGTTACAGGCCTGTACCACCACACCCAGCTAACGAGTATTTTAAACTTTATAGAGTGAAAGACAATGACCACCATGCTACCACCCCAAAGACCAGCTTAGGTTTGAGGTCAGACCTAGTGTAGAGTAGAAAACGGCTTGTTTGGATTTTGACCATAGGTATTGAGAACTCTAAGGAAACTTATTTAAAAACAGACCATCAAGCTGGGCATGGTGACACACACCTCTAATCCCAGTACTTGGGAGGCTGAGACAAGAGGCCAGCCTTGGCAACTTAGCCAGACCCTGTCTCAAAATAAAAAATAAAAAGGGCTGGGGGTGTAGCTTGGAGGTAGAATGCTCCTGGGTTCACTCCTCAGTACCAAAAAAAATAAAAAAGGACCACCCCCTACCTACAGTTCAATAACAAATGAACAAACAGAAAACACAGTCCATCCGGATTCCAGAGTTTAAACAGATGGTACTGCTTCCTAAGCCCCGAGGATTAACACGGGACCCCAGAAGTGTCCTAAAGCCCTAGATGTCATCTCACTCAGCTCTTCCCCGGACTATGGGCCCCAAATGGTCTTGGAACTCAGGTTCTAATGAAGAGTCAGGGGAAGAGCCATAGGGTAATTAGCCCCCCTTCCTCAAGTAGGGGGACTGTGACTGTCAGAGGCTACTGAGGCGGGCAGCTCGGCCAGTGGAGACCCTGGGTGGGGTGGTCATGGCTCTCTGCAGCAACGGGGTGGCTCTCTGGGTCCAGGATTCGGTGTCTGGACATGTCAAGAAAGTCAGTGGCGGCTCCTCACTGGCCCAGTGGGCTTCGGGGAAGGGGAAGGTCCGTCTCTCAGAGCCTCTCTGCCTCCGGAGAGCATTCCAAGGTGCTCCACAAGAGGTACCCCACTCTTTGAGGTAAGCAATTAAGAAGCAGATAACTCAAGCCAGGCACAGTGCACAGCTGTAATCCCAGTACTTGGGAAGCTAAGACAGGAGGATCAACGGTTTGAGGACAGCCTCAGCAACTTAGGGAGACCCTCAACCACTTAGGGAGAACCTGTTTCAAAATAAGTAAGAGCTGGGGGAGTGTAGCTCAGAGGTAGCCTGTCTCTAGGTTCAATCCCCAGTACCACAAAAACTAAATAAATAAAAGAGGGCTGTGGTGTAGCTCGGAGGTACAATGCCCCTGGGTTCGGCTTCCAGTACACATGTATGTATATATGTATATACATGTATGTATACACACACACACACACACACACACACACACATGCATATATAGAGTGGGCAGTGCAGAGGCTGAGCCCACCTCATGTGCGTCTTGAGCGCGGACGGCTGGGAGAACTTGGCGCCGCACTCGGTGCAGCCGTAGGGCCGGTCGCCGGTGTGTGTGCGCTCGTGCAGCCGCAGCGCGGTCTTGGAGCTCAGGCCCTTGCCGCACTGGCCGCAGCGGTGCCGCTCGCTGCCGCCCTCGTGCACCTGCACCACGTGCCGCTTCACGTCCTTCTTGCGCTTGAACTTCTTCCCGCACAGCTCGCACGGGAAGTGGCGCTCGCTGCTGTGCACGTGGCGCTGGTGGCTCTTGAGGTTGCAGCGGTTGGCGAAGGTCTGGCCACAGGTGTCGCAGCGGTACACCACCTCGGTGGCCACGCCGTGGTGCTGCTTCACGTGCTTCCGGAAGCTCTTCTCGTACAGAAAGGCTTTCTTGCAGAGGGAACACTGGAAGTTGCGCTTCTTCTTCTCTCCGTCCTCCCCCTCGTCCTCCTCGTCCTCTTCCTTCTCCTCCTCCTCCTCCCCGGGAAGCACCACCTCCAACTCCACGCCAGCCCCGCCACCCTCATTTTTCACAACTGGCCCCGTCTGCGCGCCCGCACCGTCAGGGCCCTGGTCCTGGGGCCCCGCGCCCCCGGCCTCCTCCTCGGCACTCTTCTGCTCACGGAGCCCTCTGGTGTACTTCTTTTTCGGGATCTCTACAAACACCTTTCTTCCGGCCAGCCTCCCGCTGGCCCTTCTGATCTTCGCGTAGGGCAGCTTGGCCACATCTTTCTTCTTGTCCAGTTTCTCCTTGGGCTTCATATCTGGGGACACGCCGTTGCTGACGCTCTCCCCTGGGTACTCTGCCGAAGCCACCCGGCTGTTGGCGTGAGCACCATCCCTGGCCACACTTGCCCCAGAGCCCGGGGCGCTCACCAGGGAGCCGCTGCTTGCCTCTGCCTCCTGAGACTCTGAGAAATTCTGCAATTCCAAAAGCACTGATTCTAACATCTGTTTCTTTAACTGGAAACAAGTTTCCGATAGGTCCAAACATTTCAGCTTCTCGGCCATCTCCAGCATGCGTTGCACTCTATCTTCTTCTACCTGTACCTTAGCTGTGTAGACGAATTCAAGGAACGAAGCAAAGTCAACAACCTGCACTTCGTTCAAGTAAACATTAGTTCTGGAACCATCCACACTCTTCTCGTTCAGGAACATTTCCTTAAAGAACTTGCTGGTGGCCGCGAGCACGGCTTTATGGGCCATGAAGTCTTCCCGGACACCCTGATATTCCACGCTGACCGTGACGTCGCACAGGTGACCCAGAAGGCGGAGCTCGTGCATCTCATGCAGAAGGTTAAAGGGCGAGGATTTGGATTCCAGCAGCACTGCACCACTTTCCATCTTTCTTGCCAAAAACAGCTTTGAAAACAACAACAAAAATAAAAACAGAATTATTTCATGCATGAGCAACCACTGAAGTAAAAGGATTAGAAAGCATGAGGATTATTTCAGCTCTGTATTGGCTATACACTGATTGACAATCTAGCTTTTCCCATTTAAAGATTCAACTCATATTTTACTTCTTAGCCGTTTTCTGAGTGAACTTCCCGGATGCACTCTGTAAGATATTATTTGCATGAAAACAGGGTATTGCCAAGCTATCCCCCATGATAAACACAAATGGTTTCAGTCATGAATAGTGGCATGCACTATTAGAGCAGTCATTTGCTGGGCATGGTGGCACATGCCTGTAATCCCAGTACGTAGGAGGTCAAGACAGGAGGAGCGCAGATTCTAGGACACCCTCAGCAAGTAGTGGGACTCTCATCAACCTAGCGGGCCCCTGTTTCAAAATAAAAATAAAACAGGGCTGGGGGTGTAGCTTGGAGGCAGAATGCCCCTGGGTTCAATCCCCAGTACCACACACACATAAAAGCAGCCATTTGCTTATCAAGGTCGTTTTCTAATTTACTCACAGACACACCCCAGAGCAGTAAGAGATTTTATGGCAACAATAATAACGTCCAGCTCACTGATCAGGAAACCAGGTAATTTAAATGAAACACTCGCTGCCACGGAGAGAGCAAACCTTGGACAATCATTGTTGAAAGCAACTCACTAGATAAAGCGCTACTTTCCATGAGGAAAACTGTCTGGAAAAGCAGCTTACGATCCCCTCCCTTTCAGCACCCCTGAACACATGGTGGCTTGCATTACCGTTACTCTGCTGAAACAATGCAAGTTCCACAGCTTGTTCCCTCAACCCATCACCCTAACCTCATGGAGGCGCAGGTCCCTCCTCTGCAGGAAGCTCGCAGGTTACTGCTGTGCTCAGTGAGTGCTGCAGCCGAGTGCTTGTAGAGTGCTTGTAGCCGTAGCAGGGCGGAACTCGCTGGCTTCCCAGGTGCAAGCCAGGGTGTGGTGATGATTCCCATTTCACAGATGAGGAACTAACAAGCTCACTAAGTAGCTGGTGGGGACTTGAGCCTGGGCCTGAAACTGCTCCACACAGCCTTCACCCCAGCTCACCAAATGCAAAGAGCTGCCCTTACCAGCTAGATCCTTCCACGGCAGTCGCATGCAGGTGTCCCTGCAGGCGCCCCCACCTCCATCTTCTCTTCTGCTTTGTCCCTCCACCCTCCGCGGATGGCCTCTCCTCAAGGTGAGGATGCACCTCGACCTCCTGCTCTAGGGGCGACCCTTCCTCTTCCAAGTTTGCTTTGGTCTCTGGTCTCCACCACCCCAAAACACTCACCTTCCTTCTGACCCTTCACCCAGAGCCTAGACATCACCTGGGATTCAACCTGTCTACAGCAGGACTTGTCACCCACTCTAAAACCCAGTCCCCCCACTTCCTGTTTCCTCAGTGATGCTGTTCCCCCACATCCACCAGCCCTCACACTTGGGAAAGGAGGACCTCTCGGCCCAACTGTAGAAGCGGCGCCTAGGAGGCTTGCTCAATGTCGCCTGAAGGAGACTCCACAGTGAACAGAATACTGAGGAAGCCTGAGTAAGGGATACACTGGCTGGGGAGTAGAGTTGGGGTTGGGGACTACCCAGAGGCCTGCCAGGGACCCCAGCCTAGGGAAAAAAAGGATGCAGACGCCCTCTTAGCCTGATGCCACATCGCCAGCCCTGAATTCCCCAAACCTTTGCCGAATGGCCCGAAGGGACCTGAGTCCTTAACGGGCAGATTGGGGGCGACTTCTCCGTCTGCAGTGGGTTCTGGGCCCGATTTCCTAGCCTGCCTGCCTGCCTGCCTGCCTACCGGGGAGCAGGCAGTGGTCGTGCCCAGGGACTGCTGGGCCTGGTGACAGCTGCGTGTCCCACAGCACCTCATTGGCATTCGGGCCGCCTCCCAGTGCGCCGAGCGTCTGCACCGACGCCCGCAGGCAGGCCCCGAGTCCCGGGCGACCCGCTCTCTGCAGCCGGTCCGCGGCACCCCGGTCCTCCCGCTGGGAGTAACGCGGGTCGCCCCCGCCCCACCGCTGCCACCTCGCTGCCCCGGCGCCCTCGGCCTTCGGAGGCCACGCTGCAGTCGGGTCGAGCCCCTGCTCTGCCGGACGTGCCCGCCCGGCGCGGAATCCGGCGCCGCGTGGATCCGCCGCCCCCAGCCCGTCCTCAGGCCCCGAGGCCCCGTTCCTCCCGAAAGCCGGGGACGGCGAGGGGCCGGCTCGATCCGCGGGCAGCGCACTCACCTCGCCGCCGGAGCCCCAGACGCGGCCGCCCCGCGCTGCACCAGGCCCGCAGGAACAGCCGGCCTGGCGGGCGGGGCGCCCCGGCGCGGGCGCCGCTGATTGGCCGCCGCGGGATCCGCCCCGCCCCGACAGGCCCCGCCTCCTCAGGGGCGGACGAGGGGGTGCGCGCGCACGCCGGCTGCGGCGGCCGCTAGGACAGAGCTACGTCATCCGACGTCTGCGGGGATGTAGCTACGGACTGGCCGCCCAGGATGACGTTACCTACACGAGCCAGAGCCTGCGCCTGCGCAGAAGGCAGCAAACGGCGGCTCTGAGCCGGGGGCGGAGCCACCGTGGGGTCCGCTGGGCTTCCGGCGCCCGCGGTCACTAACCTGTCTTCGTGCCGCCGGGTCCGTGGCACCTGCGGCCTGCGGCCCACAGCGCGCGCGGCGGCTTCCTCTTTCCGAGAGGCGCGCGGTCACGCCGCCGGGCCGCGTCCGTGCGTGCGTCGCCGTGCCACGCGGAGGCCCGCTGGGGAGGTGGCGGGCGCCTGCAGCTCGGGCCCGGCACTGCAGCCCCGGGCGCAGGCGCACAGCCCGGGACCTGCAGCGGGAGCGGCGGCGGACCCACCCCGCGCCCGGCCGGAGCCACACCTCGGCGTCTGCGCTGCACCGAGAACTGCCGTATTGTTCCATACGGAGCTTCTCCAGGAACCCCTGCTTTCCCACGGAAATCGCAATATATGCCCTGAGATGCCTTGAGCCCTCCTGCTCGAAATATCTGCACCGATCCTAACTAAACCCCCGCTATGAAAGACCCGCCTTAAATCAGACCTCCACGTCTCCGTGAATCCTGACGTTACCTTCCCAGCTACTGCTAACGCTTTGCGAGGTCGCATTCCCCCTCACTGCCACCAGCTATAAACTCAGCCTTCTCTTACCAACGCGCTGTTCAGATAACTTTGGGGAATGAAAGGACAAATGCAAACTAAAAACAAAGAGGCTTAACTACCCCGGTTGAAAAGGAGACCCCTCCCGCCCTTTTCTTTGAGCTTTTACTTTAGAAAACTGGCTAGTATTGTGCTTTTCCCTCTCTTTGAAATGTGTCCAAATCCTTTTGAACGCGAGCTAGGTCTTTTGTCTGCTTTATGACCTGGAAATGTCTCTAGAACTTAAGGAGCCTTCTCTTGGAACATGTATCACAGAGAGAGAGAGCTCTTACCTCCCGGTTTCTGCTGCGGGAGGATAGGAGCCAAACTTCAGTGGGCAGAGCCATCTCCTGACATAAAGATACGAAAAGTTTATTCCCCCCCTCCCCGGATAATTACCAGGCAAAGTTAGGACAGACTATGTGACGAACAGTGCTATCTAGTCCTCTTGAGGACTGGGTATCTTGAAAACATGCACATAACAGGTCTGCTTGCCTATACAAAAGGGTGAGATTTGTGTTTGCAACCTCTCAGTGGATTTTCTGTGGTGTGCATTCTGTTTGTTTGGAATAGGAGCTCTCACTATGTTGTCCAGGCTGAAGCTTGACTCCAGCGATCCTCTTGCCGGATTTCTGGGAGGTTTTTTTTTTCTTTTCTTTCTTTCTTTCTTTCTTTTTTTTTTTTTTTTGAGGTACTGGGGATTGAACGCAGGGGCATTTTACCTCTGAGCTACACCCCCGGCCCTATTTTTTATTGTTTATTTTGAAACAGGATCTCACTAAGTTGCGGAGGGCCTCACTAAAGTAGCTGAGGCTGTCCGCGAACCCTCCATCCTCCTGTCTCAGCCTCCCAGGTACTGGGATTACAAGCGTGCGCCACCACGCCCAGCTGAGATTGTTTTCAATTATATTTTTCCACGAGGAGCCTGCAACAATCAGGATCTGAAGAATGCATGAGCGACAGGCACATTTGCTGGGCAGACTCCTTATCGTATGTATTCCATGATTCCAGGAATTGGAGTGAATAGTTTTTTTTTTTCCTTTTAATTCTATGACTTTATTTTGCCTTACAAAAAAGTGACCTGGGCCGGGGGTGTCCTCTGGTAGTGCACTCACCACCCACGTGTGAGGCCCTGGCGCTAAGCTTCCCATGTGCTTCCGGGCTTGCTGGCCATTTACACATCTCCTGTGGGGAAGTTTCTACTCCGATCCTTTGCCCATCTGGTTGTCTTATTACTGAGGTGTAAGGGTTCTCTTTATATTTTAGATTACAAGTCCCTTATCAGGTTCATGATTTATAAATACAGTCCTCCCTCAGCACCTGGGGGAGAGGGGAGTTTCCAGGACCCTTCATGGGTAACAGAATCTGCAGGCGCCTCAGATAAGCTTCCTCGTTTCTTTCCCACACCTGTAGGCTCTCCCTCTCCTTACTGCCCTGGTTTTGCCCTGAAGTTCTTCCGGCTGCAGCTGCTTCCTCTCAGGATGTCGCGATGTGGTCTGTCTTTGTCCCTAGAGGATGGCACTGTCCACAGGTACCAACTCTTTCTGGAATCAGGCAGGACTTCCGTTCCTCTCCCCACCCAAGACTACTGCCTTCCTCCTGAAAGCACATCTCTTCCTTGCAACTGTCCCCACACTAGGTCCCAGTCCTGGGTTGATTACAATGAAAATAAAAGCAAAAGGATGTTTTATGCTTACACTGGGTTAGGAACTATGCTGGTGACTCCTTTCGGCTCACAGAACTCGGGGTGGGGTATTATCTCCGTCTACACAATGTGAAGGAGACACGGGGAGGTTAACAGCCCAGATCGCAGGGAGGGTAAACACAAAGCCAGGATTTGAACCTCCAGCCACCAGCTCAGGGACGGGAGGGACAGGAGCCCGAGGAGGGAGCAGGTGGAGGGCACAGTGACTCAGAGGATTCTGGCAGAAGAAAAATGGGGGGTGGGGTGGGGTGGAAAATGGACACTGAGCAAGGCTGAGGGGTCTCTGTGAATCATGTTAACTCGGATGCAGATATTCCTGGAGCACCAGGCAATCAGGACGCTTCGGAATGTGGTTTGTTTCAAACTAGGAAGATGTCGCCCATTCTTGCCAACTTGGAGTTTGGAGTGAATTTAAGAAGACCCGGGTGCGATGGTGCACACCTGTGATCCTGGCTACTCAGGAGGCCGAGGCAGGAGGATTCCAAGTTTGAGGCCAGCCTGGCCAACCCAGCAAGACCTTGCTTAAAAATAAAAGCCCATTGTCCGTAAGCTTCTCTGGCCATTCAGACACCAGAAAGTTCATGTCCGGCTCTTTGAGGGGCTCCCTTGAGACTTGTGTCCACTGTCCAGGCTTGAGATAAGGAAGCAGCACCCCAGCTCGCCCCAGGGAGGGAGCGGGAGCCTGAGATCTCAAGTCCAGTGGCTCTCCCCTCCACACTGTCCCCGTTTCCTTCCCCACTCTACTCCACTGGCCTTCCTTGTGTCTTCCTGGGGGACAGTGTTCAGTGCCAGGGTCTCAGACAGTCCCGCGCGTAGGTTTGGAACCTCACTTTGGCATCGCCATGTTTTATTGGCGTCTCAGCTGAACTGCTGGCTCAGCTGGTTATACAGAACTCTTGTCAGTCTTGTTTGGCCACTCTCGATATGGCATTGAGGCTGCAGTTAGTTATGCATTGCTTAATGACAGGGACACGTTCTGAGAAGTGTTTTAAATCAATTTTGTTAAGTGAACACCATAGTGTGACTTACACAAACTAAGACAGGTGATAGAACTTTCTGGAACCACAGTCGTCTATGTGGTTGAGTGTCCACCAAAACATTGTTACTTGGTGCTTGATTATACTTAGTTTGCCATTTCAGTGTCTCCTGATTCGATTAGGGGACGCTGGAGTGCAAGGAACGTACCTGAGCCTCCTCTTGTTCCCTACAGTGCTGTGGAGGAGCCACCCATACAGTAAGCCAGTCGGCCCCGGTTGCAAATCTTTATCCTCACTTGGAATTAATACTATAGTCCACAACACATACCCCAACTGATGATGGCTTAAGATCAGATTTATTTCTCTCATTTGAAGACTGAGGGAAATAAATACTGGTATTACAGGGCATGCCTATAATCCCAGTACTTGAGAGGCTGAGACAGGAGGATGGCAGGTTCAAGGCCAGCCTCGGCAACTTAGCAAGACCCTTAGCAATTTAATGAAACACTGTTTCAAAATAAAAGATAAAAAGAGCTGGGACTGTAGCTTGGAGGTAAAATGCCCTTGGGACAATCCCCAGTACAATAAAAACAAAACAAAACGGGGGCCTGTCTGTCTTGGTGGCTTCACAAGAGCTGGCCCCCAGGAAGCCAGTCTCCTGCTCAACAGGACCCTACCTCTGGGTACAGCTGAGCTATCCTTGCCCAAGACAGACCCAGTGGTGGTCTGGCCATCACTAACTGCTTCCAGGCAGCGGAGTGAGGAAGAAGCGACCGCTGAAACAAAATCCCCACCAGTCCAGTCCCTCAGCTTCTACTTCATCGGCCAGAATTTAATCACGTCAAACCTAGCTATAAATTAACTGTGAAGTCGAGTCTTCCAGGTGGATTCCAGTCTCTCAAAACATGGGGGAGGGGCACTGGGACACTGCCCTCTGTGCTACTGCAGCTATCAGGATTCTTCTAACTCACGGCCCCACCCCAGACCCAGCACACGGATACCAAAGAACACTTCACTGGGGAAGCCAGATACCAAAGAACACTTCACTGGGGAGCCAGATACCAAAGAACACTTCACTGGGGAAGCCAGGGATGAGGAGATGTTGGCTGTTGATGGGTGAATGATGGGGCCTCCTATACAAGGTTTCCTAGCGTTTCTTTACATTGGAGAAATGCAATCGTGGCTGGGCTAGAGTCGGTAAAAGTTGCTTCATACCCCCCCCCCCCGGTGCTGGGGATTGAACCCAGGGGGGAATTCTACCTCCAAGCTACATCCCCAGTCCTTTTTTATATTGTTTTGAAACAGGGTCTCACTAGGTTGCTGAGTCCTGCTAAATTGCTGAGACTGGTCTTAAACCTGCGATCCTCCTGTCTCAGCCTAAGTCTGGGATTACAAGCGTGTGCCCCCACACCCAGGTCATTTATTTTGAAACAGGGTCTCGCTAAGTTACTGTGTGCTGGCCTCGAACCTGTGTTCCTCCTCTCGGCCTCCTAAGTACTGGGGATTACAGGTGTGCGCCACCACACCCAGCAATAGCTTTTAATTCTAAAGTTCCACCCAACCTCAGTGCTTCTTTTCGAAAGCAGCGGTCGGTCATTTCCTCTTCAGATCTCATTAACTTAGCCTGGGTGCTAAGGTAGGGTCCAGCCATCTGTTAGTGATTCTGACGTGCCCTACGGAGAATCACACATTAAAACAACCAAGGTACTCGTGGAAAATGCCAATGCTCTGCCCTACGCTCAGATTCTGGTGTAGCTGGTGTGGGGTGTGCCTGGGCATGGGCAATTTTCAGTGTGCAGAGTGCTGTAACCTGTGTGCACACAGGTGCGGGGGTAGGTGGGTGCTCATCATGGGACTGCACACCTCCGCAGGTGCTTTCTCCAGTGAAGTTTTCTTTGATATCAATGTGCTAGGTCTGGGATGGGGTCGTGAGTTAGGATGTCATACTGGGCAAGTGTGAGAAAAGGAATCCCGATGCTTGCAGTAGCACAGACGGCCGTGTCCTGATACCCCTCCCCTTCTCTACCAAGTTCTCCCTCCTCCTCCATCCTCAAAACCTCGTGCTCAAGCCAGGCGTGGTGGCACACGCTTGTAACCCCAGTACTTGGGAGACTGAGACAGGAGGATCTCAGGTTCTCCCCCAACCTCAGCAACTTAGTGAGGCCCTATCTACTTAGTGAGACACTGTTTCAAAATAAAGAATAACATAGGGCTGAGAGTGTAACTTGGAGGGAGAATGCCCCTGGGTTCAATCCTCAGTAGGACAAAACAACTCCTCATCCTTATACCCCTCCCCTTCTCTACCAAGTTCTGCCCCCTTCTCCTCCTCCATCCTCAAAACCTCATCAAAGGTTTCAGGCAAAGGAAAAGCAGCAACATTTGTATTACTTTATTTGTCAGAATTTCCAGAATCAGGGTCTCTACCAACAAGTAGAAAAATAGAAAAGTTTACTACTTTTAAAAGGCAACTATGACAAACAAATACTCAGGAAAGAGGCTCCTAGGGCTCAAACAAACACAAGAGCTCGGCCTCCGCCCTGTCATCAGCAGCCTCGCTGCCAGCAGTACAAGTGACCTGTCCCCAGATCCTGAGATTTGAGCCGGCGCTTCTCTTACGCTGGGGCCGAAGCGAGGAGGTCTTTCTCTCCCCACTAGCTGGCCCACTAGCTGGCCCAGTCCTGGAAGCGGAAGCAGTCACTCGCTATTTTCCACACTGTGTTGCTGGGTGAGGCCTGGGCGGTCAGGATGAAGTTCTGGTTGAAGTCCCGTTGTTTGTTGCCCTCAAACTTCACTGTTCCACAGATTACGACGAGCACTGTGGTCTGGCTCGGTGTGGCTTCATCGTGAACAGGCTGGCAGTCCACCACGTTGATCTGGAACTCACTGGAAGGCAACATTTCAAAAAACTCACTCAAGGATTCTTGTCCCGAAACGGCATTTCCGTTCCAAACTAGGGTGGCTGTGCCCATGTAGAGGCGGGACAGCAGCCGCCGCCGCTTATCCATGGTGGTGTAGTAGACATTGACAAACTCCTCCGCTGCTCTGCAGGCCTGATCGACGTAGGTCTTGAAATCCACGGATGCCATCTCTGCTTAAGCGGAGGGAGGCCTCTGCCAGGGTGTGTCCTCTGAGCCGGGGGCTGTAGGGCAGCAAGGTTGAAAAGAACTCACGTGACTGCCCACGTTCATTCTGCCCCGACAGTCCTCCTTTTCTACTCATGACAATAGTTACACACTGCAGAGAGATGACTTGAGGCTCAAAGGGTAGCCCATGTTTGATCTTCCTAAGCCCCAGTGTGCTCACTGTAAAATGGGAATGTCACAACCATGGCAGAGTTGTGGTATGACAATTAAAAGAGACATCAAGCACTACGTTAAGAAGCTTGCTACCTACCTGTTCACATTACTATGCTTTTTTAAAAGTCCCATTTTATTAAATAGGATACGCCTGACTACAGAAGGCCACTCTTTACTGGAGGCTTTTGGTCAAAATTTTGTCAAGTGTGACTGTCCCTAGAGATAGATATCCTGGGTAAAGACAGTGGACCAGGTTGAAGAGAAGAGCGGTCACTGGCCCAATAAAAGCCAACCAGAGACAGCACATACCCATCAACTGGTGAGTATGGCAAGGACTATCATGAGCTCCCCAACAAGGACAGGGAGCGGGAAGAGAAGGCGGACTTACTCGTTAACAGGGTCAGAGCAAATGCCACGAGGACTGGACCAAAATGGCAGCCACAGTCCCTGTGACAAGCTATATACAGTAAAAACAATGGAGAACCAGCGGGAATCAGAATGGAAAGTGCCTAGTTTCTGGCATGAATATCCACCTCTTAAGTCCTGTGGACCACAGGGCCACAACAGAAAGGGGTTCCAGGGGAAAAGGGGTTGGACACAATGTTGCATTTCAAAAATGAGATCCAAACCACAGAGATACACTTGTTCCTGTAACAGGTACAACTGGTATTCTTTTTTTTCCATGATTAAAACATCCCACTTAAAAAAAAATAGAGAACATTACTAATATAATGGCTATAATTACATTCAGAAGCTGGGCGTGGTGGCACACGCCTGTAATCCCAGTACTTAGGAGGCTGAGACAAAAGGATTGCAGGTTCCTGGCCAGCCTCAGCAACTTGGCAAGGCCCTCTACAACTTAGACCCTGTTTCAAAATAAAAAATAAAAGAGGGCTGGGGGGTGTAATTCGGAGGTAGAATGCCCCTTGGTTCAATCCCCAATACCAAAAAGATAATCAAAATTACATTTAGGAACAAATCGTGAATAACTTTTTCATTTCAAAGATGTTAACTTTTTTCTTAACATCGGTTTATGAATCAGACATGCGACTTCACATAGGGCTAGGGAAGAGCTGGTTAACTGTTAAGGGCAAAGAGCTGGGAGTGAGCTGGCTGTAGAAATGCGTAGTTAAGGGCCAACCTAGAACCCTGTTCTTCCCACTCCTCCCACAGATCTCAAAGTTAAGCCTCAACAGTCTGCACTATTATCTGCTGAGTGCCTTCTATAGATTCCCTCATTTAATGGTCACCACAAATGGATGAGAAGGGTACTACTGTAACAACTGAACACATGAGTAAAGGACAACTTGTACACTCCTGACTTATGGTCTCTAGGTCAGTGAGGGGCCTTGAAAATGTTGTCAAGGCTATGCTGTTTTTTTATTTGCTTATCAGCTCCAGCACTTCTGAAATCGAGGACATAGAAACCAAACTCAGGACGGCTGGCTTGGAAATTTCCTTCCAGGCGCCCACACTTCTCTGGTTGGAATTCCCAACTCAAACCCATCACATCATTCCTCCCTACTAGCACCAGACCTTCCCTCACCTCCGCGCTCCTCCATCCCTGCTCTCTGGCTCACATCTTGCCAGCAAGATCTAACAATGTGCTACCCTCTCCCTCCGGGATTTCCAAAGAAACGACGATCTCCACTTTGGGTTCTCCTACGGAACCTGCCCATTTCATTGCCCAAAGCAGAAAATAATTAAGAACGAAACGAGGTGGGATAAGAAAGGGTGCGAGGGTCCACACGGTCCGACCTGCGCACAGGCCTGATTTCCAGCAGGGAGTCGGTTCTCACCAACAGTCGACGGCAGCGCGCTGTCCCCGGCCTCGCCTGGCCCCAGCCGCTCCGCTCCGCTCCTCCGCGCACGCACACGCCCCGCCGCAAGTCCCGACCGGTGCAAGCCCGGTGCACGGTGCAGACTCCACGTGGGAACCGGACACCCGGCGTCCTTCTCGACAATGGGAGGGCGGGGGACGCACGTGGAGGGGTCTCGGGTCCCCCCGCGTCCTCCGTGCGACCCCGGCGGCCAGGGGGCGGCCACCTGCCCGCGCCGCGACGTCTCGGCCGGCGCCAGTTGCCCCACCGGCGTCGGAACGCCCACCGCGCGAGCCGCGCTCCGGAGGGCCGGTCGCGGAAGGTGGCGGGTGGGCCTCCGGGCGTCGCGCTCCTCCGCCGCTCGCCTCGGGCGGGGGCGCGGGAAGAGCGGCTCTTCTCCCCGCCTTTTCCTCCCGGAGGCTCCGCCCGGGTCGCACGGGTATCGGAGGCGGGGAACGCTTCCGCGCTCCCGGCCAGTTCCCGCGCGCGACTGCCGCGTTCTGCGCAGGCGCGAGCTTCCTGGTCCCGCCTTTCGGTTACGGGCAGTTAGGTCCGCCAGTGCGGTAGCGGGCCGGAAGATTAGCCCCGCCCAGGTGTGGCTCCAAGGAACTGCGGCTTCCGGCAAGCAACTTTCCCAGAAGACATCGGCAAATCGGTGCTCCCGTTTTCATTGGTCTAGCCGGTTAGGAGGACCTCCGATTGGATTACACGTCGAAGACCACGCCCCCCGGAACTAGGGGCGGGGTCAGCACTCTGCAGCGGGACTGCTTGACCCGAGAGGCCGGGGAAGGTGTCTAGCGTAATGTGAGGTTCCTGCTCCAGATCGTTCTTGTATCTTTATTGCAGGGACTCGTGAAATGGTGCCGTCACGGAGACAGCAGCCGGACCCCACTGAGGCTGTCTAGCCGACTTAGCGTTTGGGGCTCCGGAAGGTAGAAATCCGCCGAGAGGGTGAAGTATCCCG
>PVJS01011665.1:32914-45400 GCA_004027185.1 Glis glis | reverse complement strand
AATTCCCTCTTTTTTTTTTTTTTTTTTTTGGTGGTCCTGGGGATTTAACCCAGGGGATTCTACCTCTGAGCAACATCCCCAGCCCTATTTTATTTATTTTTCATTTGGAAACAGGGTCTCACTAGGTTGATGAGAGTCTCTCTCACTACTTGCTGAGGCTGTCCTCGAACCTGCGATCCTCCTGTCTCAGCCCCCCAAGTACTGGGATTACAAGCATGCGCCACCACGCCCGGCCCTTTTTTTTTGGTGGGCTTTACTCTGTTCTCTCTTAGAACCTCAACTAACTGGATGAGACCCACCCATGCTACAGAGGGTACTCTACTTTATTCAGTCTACTGATTTAAATGCTAATATCATCTTAAAAATTCCCTTCCCAGCAATATCCAGATTGGTGTTTGATCAAATATCTGGATACTGTAGCCTGGCCAAGTTGACACATAAAATTAACCATCACGAAGAATATTAATGATCTCATAATTATCAATAGCAGAGTCATTGATAAGGCACAGCTAGAGTGTGGAGAGATTCCTCTGGATTCTGGGAGGTTCTGACTGCTAACAGGTGCTCTGTTGACCACAGGGCTTCTGATGGAGCCTAAGTGGGTGAAATAGCATGGAAAACTATAGCCTGGGAGTCTACCCTACCTTCAGGAAGAGCTATCATCTCAGCATATGGATAGACCCTATGGAAGTGGACCTTCTAAATGCAAATTCTGACCTCGAAGCTTTGGTCAACACAACAGTTGAGGAGTCCTGCCTCTTAAGCAACAGAATGTAGATGCTTCAGAGACAAACATATGCATTACTTTTCATTCTTTCTTATTCCTTTATTTTTCAACATGGATCAAAGGCATACACAGTTTTACTTTATTTTCAAGGCTGCCTTTTCCCAATGTAATAGAATTTCCAGTTGAGCTTATTCTTGCAACCCCAAGGTCTTTCATATGCTTCGTGTCCTTGGCAGGGATCTTTGGAGAGTAGCCTGGGACATACCTAGTGGGAAGCCACCTGCTTGGGGTTGAGGGTGGATCTATTCTAGTCAGGGGCTTTGTGATCTGGACAAAGGAATTCAATATGTGCCTGTCAAATCGTCAGGCAATACTAAATTTGGCGGGCCAGCTGAATTCTAGCAGAAAATCATGCAAAATAAGGTTTAGCGATTGTGGAAAAATTTGGCCTGCAAGAAAAACAATGGATGAAATTCAGTAAAGATTACATGGCCATACAATTGTAACTTGAGGAGTGCAGCTAGCTACAGGACCTTGTAGGACAGGGGCCAGTCCTCAGATATAAAATGGAGAGTTATACCACACCAAAATGTTTTGGAGTCCAAGGGTCTATGAAAAGAAACTACCTCATCCACCTGTATGTATTAGAAAAAAATTTTTTTCTTCCAACCTTAAAAAAGGTTATGACTCTTAAAGTTCATTTCCTCTGAACTTTCCATTTCCTCCACCAGAATTCCTTGTACCCACCCCTCCAGGCCCCTGAGCTCCTGCTCATCACTCTGCAACACCTGCTTCATTATATCCCCAGTGCTTTACCTGTCTGATTCCTCGTCTGGATTATCAGCACCTTGTCAATAGGACCTTATCTTGTGCTTCTCTGAATTTCCAGTGCAATAGTAGCACTTGGAACATAATAGATGGTCAATACATTTTGGTTAAAAATGTATCTATTTATCAATAATAATAAAAAGAAGCCCCAAAGCTTTTCATATATAATCATCCCTTGCATCTGCAGAGAATTGGTTTCAGATCCCCCCATGGATACACAATGCTCAAGTCCCTTATATAAAATGGCATGGTATTTGCATATAACATTATGCAAAGTATATATATATATATATATATATATATATCCACCTGTAAATGTTAAATCATCTTGAGATTGCTTCTAATACCTAATATGTACATGCTATGTAAATAGTTGTTATACTATATTGTTTGGAGAAGAATGACAAGAACAAAAAAGCCTGGACATGTTCAGGACAGACGCAATCATCATAGATCTAATTGCATTTTTGATCTGTGGTTGTTGAATTTGTGGGTGCAGCACCTGTGGATGTAGAGGGCCAACTGTATTCTGCTTATCATTATTTCCCACTTCAGATACTCTTCTCTATACACAGCCTAATCCAGCAACTCTCTTAAGATTGTAAAGGGTAGAAAGTAAACACAGTTCCCTAGACCTGTGGCCAGCACAAAATATAGGGAGAAAAATGTTTTGCGCCTGAACACCTTTCAAGACTGTGCTGGCTTTTTTTTTTTTTTTTTTTGCGGTACTGGGGATTGAACCCAGGGACGTTCTACCTCCGCGCTACACCCCTGGCCCTATTTTTTTTTTATACTTTATTTTGAAACCGGGTCTCACAAAGTTGCGGGGGACCTCACTAAGTAGAGAGAGGAGAGAGAGAGAGAGAGAGAGAGAGAGAGAGAGAGAGCTGAGGCTGGCCGCGAACCCGGATCCTCCGGTCTCCGCCTCCCAAAGTACTGGGATTACAAGCCACCATGCCCGGCTGGCTTTGTTTTAAAGCCACATCCATCCCAATAAGCTTGTGGCCAACTGAAATACTAAGATGATTTCATCCAAGCTGCAGCTCTTCCATGCTGCATATGTGCAAGTGATCTTGAACTCAAAGTGTAGAACTTTCTATTTTTTTGAAGTTCAATCAACATCACCTTGAATTGATGCTGTCTATGATTACATTAGAGATCCTTCCTTTTATCCCATTCTTTGACAATGATGTGGGAAAGATCAGGACTAGGATGAAACTTCAGTAGTAACTACCTGTTCCACATTGTCCCAGACCCACTCATGAAAATTATGTGTACCAATTAATTGTAAGCTGAAGATGTACAGCAAAGTACTACCAGTCATCCCTTCTTTCACCCTCTCATCCACAAAGATCTTACAGATGACATTTAAAAATATTTTCTAGCCGGGTGTGGTGGTGCATGCTTGTAATCCCAGTACTTGGGAGGCTGAGACCAGAGGATCCGGGTTCACGGCCAGCCTCAGCTACTTAGTGAGGTCCTCCACAACTTAGTAAGACCCTGTCTCAAAATAAACAATAAAAAATAGGGCTGGGGGTGTAGCTTGGAGGTAGAATGCCCCTGGATTCAATCCCCAGTACCGCAAAAAAATTTTTTTCTAAAGTACATCAATACATTTTACTATAGTAACCCCTAAAACTTGCCATCCAAGTAACCTATTAAGATATAAATAAAACAATGCCTATGGTACAACTTCTTAGCATGTACACACTGGTCCTGTTGTCAATGGTATTCCTTTCTAAATTCTCACAATTTTTCCTGAACCCTCTCTCTTTAAGTACAGTCATGTGTCATTTAACAATGGGGATACATTCTGATAAATTTGTTCTGACATGATTTTGTGGTTGTGCAAACATTATAGAGTATACTTACACAAGTCTGGATGGTATAAACCAGTACACATCTAGGCTATATGCTGTATCCAGTTGCTTCTAGGCTACAGACCTGTATAGTGTTACTGAACTGAGTACTATAAGTAACCGCAACACACAGGTAAATATGTATGTATCTAAACACAGAAAAGGTGCAGGAAAATACTAGGTGATAGGAATTTCTCTGCTTCTTTATAGTCTCAGGGGACTGTTGTTATATGTGAGGCCCATCACTGACCAAAACGTTGTTATATTGCACTGACTGCAAACTGAACTTAGACTGTGCCCTGGCTTTGATATTGAGCTGACCTTCCACGATTGGGATCCCATCTGATGGGTATCTCCAATCTTATTTATCTCTTTCTTGATTCCTCAGAAGTTAACAACTGTGACTTCGAAACCACAGTACAAGTTCTTTACGTATCCACATGTAAAGTTATTTAGACTTGAATATAAACTTTTTGAGGTTGTACTTAATAATCATGGCAAAGCCATCTTGGATTCCCCACTTATACAGCAAGGGTCCACAGTCAGAGATTAATTATTATTTCTTCTGATTTTTGCCCTGTTCTGCAGAATGAGGTCATGGAACGGGTTTTTGTTGCCCTGAACATCTTCAACTATTAAACACAGCCACTTGATAAGAAGCTGCTTATCCTCAGCTCAGGAGGCTCAAACCTTTTCCCTAGTTGGCTTGAAGATTCAATACATCTAGGTATTCTTCTTATCTTTCAATGTTTAACATACAAAGGCCCTGAATGATATGCATGGTACCAAGAGGCCAACCTGATTGTCCCAAGATGCCAAGGACTTAAAAGAAGACCTTTCAGGCCAAACATGCCAGACTTAAAGGTGAAGGTGACCGGGCAGACTCACTGCTTTCTGATAATTCCTCAGGTGTTGTCTGAGTAGAAGATTCCAAGCCACAAGGTAACTGGAAAATCTCTAGATGCAGAGGAGTTTTACTCTGATAAACCTTTTTCAGAGTGCCAAGTATTGGGATTGATGGAAAACATCCATCTTCTTGTTTCCATCATGTGTCAAACATGAGTTTGATAAATATCCCCAGCTTCATAGAACTAAGACAAGCTTTTTTGTTTCCATCTGACTCTAGAACTCTGAAAGTCCATTCAAAAAGGGGCCAGTAACAAACTCATTTCAGAATAGAGTATCAGAGTTTGAGCTTTTAAAATGTAGATTAGATATAAAATAGTCAAATTCCCTCCTTTTGTAGGTAAGAAAACTAAATCCCAGAGAGGTTAATGAATTGGCCAAAGCCACACAGTCAGCAAAGAGTGGATCTGGACCTCTGCAGCCCCTGGCTCCCTCCATCGTAATAAGATGCTGCTGCTCTCGCTCATGAGTTGTGGTTTCTCTGTCAGCCTTTATTTCTGCATTTTACAATTTAAAGATTTTTTTTATCTTCCTTGACAAAGTGAAAGAAAACAGGCTTTGAATAATTCTGGCTTCTGCTAATATCACGCCACATTTTTCTAAGAGAGGAAATATGTAAGATGGTATATTTAGACCCAGAGAAGCCAGTCATGGAAAACAGGGTGGAGGAAGAACGATTAGGCACAGGTGCAACACAAAAAGACTAGAGAGGTCATGGTTGACCACAGATGAAGGGATGCAGCCATGGAGTGCTACTGCTGAAAAGCCAAAACGACACCAGGATGTATTTATAGAAGGATGACATGCAAAGTCCAGGAAGCAATCGCTAGGCTACCATCCACATTAGTCAGACCGCTATTAAATATGATGCCCACTTTGTCACACTTTGAAAAGAGAGCCCAGAGGGAGGAACAAAGCAATAGGGAATCATAACTTAGAATAAGATTAAGGAAATCGGGTTGCTGAAGGCAACTGTTTTCACAGATTCCACCCATTGCCTCCTGGTAGGAGGAAAAGAGGTACAAAGACAGTGGATTGTCTCAGCTGGAAACTTCTCTCCAAAGTGCTGGCTTCTCGACACAGAATCTTAGAAGCCAATTCTGTGTCTTGCCTTCAGTCAAGGGTAAGACCCCCTGCCTGTGGCCTCTCACAGTGGAGACTTGAAGCCTTCCATAATCAGTTCTTATCAAGGATGGCGTCTCTCCCTGTGTAAGTTACCACCTGCACATGCTGGTGACAGGGACTTTAAGGGCAGAAAGTGGTTGAGCAGCCACAGGCTGGTGACTGGAACCCCACATTCACTGCAGCAATCTCATGGCCCCCACCTGATTTCTGAATTTGTTTTCAGCCTCTATGTGAAGGATTTTCTTACTCAGTCTTCACCAAAACCCTGTGGGAGTCTAAACCACTACTATCTCATCCCCATACGCGAGTCAACTTAGATGCCAACACATTGAATACAGTGGAAATACACAGGTCAACCACCAGGACTCCACATGGACGTCCAGAAGTTAAAACACAAGATTCTCCCAATTTGAGACACACTGTATGCAGTCTTTCCATATTTTAAGGAAGGATGGTGATGGTTTTAAAACAGTTTTCTCTGTTATTTTTTGCTTTCCTATAGATTTTAAGTTTATTTAAATCCGTCCCTCCAAAAAAAAAGAAAAAGACACACAAGTATGTCATCATTGGAGTCACATACTAGGTTCTTGCAGGCCACTGACTGCAAATGGCAAAGTCCCAGTGCTGGCTTTCCCATCTCTCCTCAACAACAGTGTGAGAACTTTAAGAGACGAAGTGTCTAGTGGTGGACACTGGGGACCTGGTCTCCTGAGGAGCATGGGCTTGGCTTGCTCTGTTTGGCCCCATGGTTGAGGGGCTCTTTTTGAGAGAGCTCTGGAGTACACAGGACCAAGGAAGCACAGGATGTTGCAGAGAATGGCCTAGTGCCCAAGTTTGTACCATCAGAATTGGAAACCATCAAAGGTATCACCATAAAGAGGCCATGAATGGTCAGGAGGACACGATTTGTGTACAGAGCTAAGAGTGAGCATTGGCTCTATCAAGTCCCTTCCCCCAGGATGAGCCTCAGCAACATCTAAGGAGAAATCCACACACCTTCCAGAAACTGCTCTTCTCCTTTAGAATCAAACTACATGTGTTTTTGCTTAATGAATCAAACTCCTATAGAATCAAACTCCTATAGCATCAAAAACTCCTATAGCATAAAACTTCTATAGAATCAAAACATGTTTTATACTTAAACGAACTAAATGTTTTTTGCTTAATGCTTTGTCTTGTACCTCTGTTATCAATGCACAGAGACTGACCTTGATTGCTTTAAAGACTGCACAGTGTTCCACTACATGGCCATATTTACATATTACATGTCATTTCCAAGAATGAAGGTCGAGTCGTTCACATTGTTTGCCAGAGCAAACAATGCTGCAATAAATATCCTTGAACACATATCTGTATATGAATAGAACTGTAGGAAAATTCCCAGAAAGAGAACTTCTTCAAGTTCCTTTAAAATTTTGATGTTGTGAAATTGTCCTCTAAAGAGTCTCCATCAATTTCCTCACCCACTAATGGGACCCAAGAAGGCTTCTCTTGACAAGGTGCTATGAAAGCAGGCCAGCAGGCATGTTGAGGAAGGAACTAAAAATGTCTTTTGTTATTCTTTTGCTCTCCCACAAAGCATGGTTGATGCTATTTTGGGGGTCCTTGGGTGCTGGCTACGCCAAAGCGGAGGGCACAGTTGTGCTTTTCTGAGAGGGGACATCTGTCAGAACTGGCCTTATTTTGGGCAACTCAGTGACGTCCTCTCTGCTTTTCCAAGGGACACTTGGCTTCCCTCGGCAACAACCGATTTGTGGCTGAATAGTTGGCTGGTCTCTCACTCCCCATGTCTGTTCAGTTATTTTGAGATTTGATATGTTGGTTCCCCGAGAAAACTGTGAGATACACATGTCCCAAATTAGGATCTAACACTCTGTGAAGGTGTATTGGGTAAAATATGGTGCTTACTTTCATTATTTAATATATAAAATCTACTATGGCAAATTTCAGGCATATATAAATGGAGAAAATAGTATGATGCTCCCCTGAAATTCCACCCACCCATCTTCAGTAATTATCAACCTGTAACCCATCATGTTTATTTGTACCCTACCAATCCCTCCTCCTATATTATTTTAAAGCAAAGCTCAGATACATTTCATCCATAATTATCGTCTCATTCATATTGAAGTATCTACCTTTAAAATCTGTTTTTTCAAAAAAAGCATATTCACATTGCCATTAACACATCTAAAATAATTAACAGTAATTTGTGTGTGTGCGTGTGGTATTGGGAACGGAACCCAGGAGCATTCTACCTGCAAGCTACACTTTTTTATTTTACTTATTTTTGGAGCGCATCGTAATTTTGCATCATATTGGGGTACAGAGTTAGAAAAATACATGCATACACTCTTGTTGCCTTCCCCACTGGTTCCCCCCTCACCCCTCAAGGAATTGGAACTGGCAATTTTGTATATGTTCATAGCATTATTTCTATTATTGCATTCTTTATGACTCTGTCCCCCCTCCTCCTAATCACCCTCGGTCACTCCCCTGGAGTCTCTGCTCATCTATCTGATGTTGTTCTTCTTGCCAAATATCTCTCTAGCTTCCACATATAAGAGAGAACATGTATCTACTTGTTCTTTGGGACTGGGTGTCCTCACTTAGCATAATATTCTCGAGTTCCATCCATTTTCCTGCAAATGGTGTAATTTTGTTCTCCTTTATGGCTAAGTAAAATTCCATTGTGTGTATATACCAAAGTTTTGCGGTCCATTCATCCATTGATGGACATCTAGGCTGGTTCCATAATTTGGCTATTGTAAATTGTGCTGCTATGAACGTGGATATGCACATATGATTATAATATTCTGATTTCAGTTCCTTTGGGAAGATGCCCAAGAGCGCTATCACTGTGACATATGGTAGTTCCGTTCCCAGTCTTCTGAGAAACCTCCACACTGATTTCCAAAGCAGTTGTACTAGTTTGCAGTTTCACCAACAGTGTAATAGAGTTCCGGTTTCCCCACATCCTCGCCAGCATTTATTATTATTTGTGTTCTCGATGATTGCCATCCTAACTGGAGTGAGATGGAATCTCAGTGTAGTTTTTATTTGCATTTCCCTGATTGCTAAAGAAGATGAACGTTTTTTCATATATTTCATGGCCATTTGCACTTCTTCTTTTGAAAAGTGTTTATTCAGGGCTGGGCGTGGTGGCGCACACTTGTAATCCCAGTACTTTGGGAGGCGGAGACCGGAGGATCCGGGTTCACGGCCAGCCTCAGCTCTCTCTCTCTCTCTCTCTCTTTCTCTCTCTCTCCCTGTCTCTCTCTCTCTCTCTCTCCTTAGTGAGGCCCTCCGCAACTTCGCGAGACCCGGTTTCAAAATAAAGTATAAAAAATAGGGCCAGGGGTGTAGCGTGGAGGTAGAACGCCCCTGGGTTCAATCCCCGGTACCGCAAAAAAAAAAAAAGAAAAGTGTTTATTCAGTTTGGTTGCCCATTTTTTAATTGAATATTTGATTCTTTAGTGTTAAGCTTTTTAAGCTCTTTGAATATTCTTAGGTATTAGACCTTTGTCCGATGGGTAGATGGTGAAGAGCTTCTCCCATTCTGCAGGCTCTCTCTGTAGAATCTTGATGATTTTCTGTGCTGCACAGAAGCTTTTTAATTTAATGCTATCCCATTCATTAATTCTTGTTTTAATTTCCTCAGCTTTTGGGGTCTTATTGAGGAAGTTTCTACCTGTACCTATATATTGGAGTGTTGGTTCTAAACCCTCTTTTAGCAATTTCAAAGTTGTTGGTCTAATTTCTAGGTCTTTGAACCATCTAGAGTTGACTTTAGTGCAGGGTGTATTTTTTTTTTTTTTTTTTGCGGTACCGGGGATTGAATGCAGGGGCGTTCTACCTCCGCGCTACGCCCCCGGCCCTATACTTTATTTTGAAACCGGGTCTCACGAAGTTTCGGAGGGCCTCACTAAGGAGAGAGAGAGAGAGAGACAGAGAGAGAGAGAGAGACAGAGAGAGAGAGCTGAGGCTGGCCGCAAACCCAGATCCTCCGGTCTCCGCCTCCCAAAGTACTGGGATTACAAGCGTGCGCCACCACGCCCGGCGCGTTTTTTGTTTTTGAAGCAGGTTTTCACTAGGTTGCTGAGAGTCTCACTAAGTTGCTGAGGCTGGTCTCGAACCTGTGATCCTCCTGTCTCAGCCTCCCAAGTACTAGGATTACAGGTGTACACCACCATGCCAGACTAGCATTAATTTTTAATATACTCAGTCAAGTACTCATATTTCCAATTGCTTCATAAAATTTCTAGCATGATATTTAAATGTCAGAAAAGCAAATATTCAGGGCAAGGAGAGTGGAGTTCAAGTCTCAGATTTGTCCCCTTTTCCCTTGGGTGACTTTAGATAACTCCCTGACTGCCTCTGTTTCTTAGAATTTTAGGGCAGAAAAGACCAAGGAATCTAAATACTTACAAATGATGCTGATGATGATAAGAAAGAGAAAAAAAAGCTCATTGCAATAACTGAAACGAGCCAACTTTGATATAACTTCTATATACTAGTGACCAGATCAATAAATGTCCACTGATTCAATAAAAGTTACAAATCTGTCTGCCCTTATCCTCATGAAAGAGATATGTTAGGGCCATAGGATCCTTATCTTCTCTCTTAGTAGATAAACGCTTTTCAAAATGAAGTAAATATGGAAGCTGCTTTCAATTTGAGGCACATTTTTTTTTTAATGCTGGGGATCAAAACCAAGGCTTCATGAATGCTAGTCAAGTGCTCTACCACTGAGCTACACTCCCAGTCCAAGGCACATAATCTGTTTTTTTTTTAAACTGGGGATTGAACCCAGGGGCATTCTACCTCCAAGATACACCCCCAGCACTCCCCCCTCCATCTTTTCTATTTTGAAACAGGGTCTCACTAAGTTGCTGAGGCTAGCCTTGAACCTGTGATCCTCCTGTCTTGATCTCCCAAGTACTGGAATTAACACGCCTGGCTCTAAAACACATACTCTTAATACAGGTTGATAATATTTGTTTAAAACCCACAGCCACTCCTTCAAAATGGGGAAGAGAGTAAGGAAGAAAGAAGAGGGATTTGCTAGTGATTCTGGAAGTGAAGCGATGCCACTGGTAACTCTAGTGTCACATGAGAGAAGGGATGCATATGTAAATTACAAAGTGCCTGTATTGGTCAGGGTTCACTAGATTAACAGAATTCACAGAATGAGTATATGAAAAAGGGATTTATTAGATCAGCTCACAATGTAGTCCTGAGTTTCGACTGCACGTGAAGAATCAGAGGAATCAGCAGCTGGTCGGGCGGTCTAAGAGCTGGAGCCTTAGGATTGAAGCAACCACCAATTCAGTCTAGTCCAAGATGTGAAGATAAGGAAGCTCTTCGGAGAAATGATGGTGAAGTTTCAGTTCGAAGGCTGGAAGCTGACAATCTCAGACGAGAGCAGAAGATCAAGAAGCTCTTCAAGGAAACGGCAAAGTTGGAGACCGATGATCTCAGACGAGAGCAGATGCGTTTTCTTCAGGAAGAGTCGCGGCTCCCTCTACCCGGCTTTCTCCTTCTTTTATCTAAGTCCTGCACCTATCAGAACCCTGCTACCCACATTTAGGGCAGGACTTCCGGTTCAATCTGCTGTTACACAACCAAAATCACATGATCTTAGGTGGGTCAAGTTGACAAACCAGACCAACTATCACAAGTCCACCCCTTGTCAACTTGACTCCTAACCCTGTCTTTTTAAATCATATTATCTTCAAATAAATAGAATAACAATATCAAAATCTCACCTAACATGATAAAGCTATCCCACATACAACCAGAAATGCACCAGTCACTTCCCCTGAATAGAAGGCAGGGCTTTTTGAGTGATACTTATTCCTAATACTTAAATATTGACATAAAGTCCATTAGTGTTATATTACATGAAAGGGAAATAAGGGAGAAAATAAGTAGAGATATCGGCTTAACACATATAAATATATATATATACACAAACATATTTATAACAATTACAATCCTCGTTTCTGTAACTGGTCCCGTGGCCGTAGTTGGTACTTATAACTACCTTCTTCTACTACCCATTCTGTATTTCCCCTACCTTCAGCCAGCACTTCGGCAGGTCTTGGTTCTTTACCCGGAGGGGTGACCCACACCTTCATTCCTGGAGGGTCTGAGACATTTGCCATCCTGCCCGGATTAGGTTGTTGCAGTTTTTCATTGATTTTAAAAACAGGACATGGCAATACTAGGAGACGCCCTAAGGGATCTCCTGCTTTCCAGGTATACTTTTCCTTACTCCCATTGTGGAGTAATAGTCCAATTTCCCCTTGGTAATCTGGATCAATAACCTCAGCCAGCACCATAACTCCATCCTTAGCCTGTTGACTCAAAGGCATGAGGAGCCCAAAGTGGCCAGGGGGAAGTCTTAATTTCCAGTTCAATGGATTCATTGTTGTGCCTCCTGGTGGAAGCATTCCTGCTTCTGGGACTAAGATCTGGAGGCCAGCAGAACATAAGGTTGCGGGGACAGGAAGCGAAAATTTTCCTAGTGGGTCACTAGGAGTAATGGTGAGTGGTACCATTCCCAGTTCCACCCCTTGATTCCTGGACCCATGAATTTTGGCTATAGGGGAAACAGTACCATAGAGTGGACGCTGATTCAAAAAATATACAGCCTTCTGAAGAACCTTGCCCCAGCCTCACAAAGTATTGCCACCTAGCTGATGCTGTAACTGAGCCTTCAAAAGGTCATTCCACCGTTCTATCAAACCAGCTGCTTCAGGATGGTGAGGAACATGGTAAGACCAGTGAATCCCATGAGCATGAGCCCATTGCCGCACTTCTTTGGCTGTGAAGTGAGATCCTTGGTCAGAAGCAATGCTGTGTGGAATACCATGGCGGTGGATAAGGCATTCTGTAAGTCCACGGATGGTAGTTTGGGCAGAAGCTTTACGTGCAGGGAAAGCAAATCCATACCCAGAGTAAGTGTCTATTCCAGTGAGGACAAAGCGCTGCCCCTTCCATGATGGAAGGGGTCCAATATAATCAACCTGCCACCAG
>PVJS01011665.1:0-32814 GCA_004027185.1 Glis glis | reverse complement strand
CAGCAGCTGCCATAGCTAGATCAGCTTTAGTGAGTAGGAGCCCATGTTGCTGAGCCCATGCATACCCTCCATCCCTGCCACCATGGCCACTTTGTTTATGAGCCCACTGGGCAATGACAGGGGTGGCCAAGGAAGGAGGCTGACTGCTATCCACAGACCGGATCATCCCATCCACTTGATTGTTAAAGTCCTCCTCTGCTGAGGTCACCTTTTGATGGGCATTAACATGGGACACGAATATCTTCACATTTTGCGCCCATTTGGAGAGATCTATCCACATACCCCTTCCCCAAATGTCTTTGTCGTCAATCTTCCAATCATGTTCTTTCCAAGTCCCAAACCATCCAGCCAAACCACTGGCCACAGCCCATGAATCAGTATACAAACGTACATCTGGCCATGTTTCCTTCCAAGCAAAGTGCACAACCAGGTGCACTGCACGAAGTTCTGCCCACTGGGAAGATTTCCCTTCACCACTGTCCTTCAGGGATGTCCCAGAGAGGGGCTGCAGGGCTGCCGCTGTCCATATTCGGGTAGTGCCTGCATATCGCGCAGCACCATCTGTAAACCAAGCCTGAGCTTTCTCATCCTCTTGTGTGCCATAATTTGGCACACAAAATTATTATTAGAAAAACAAGGATCTCCAGATGGTTCTTTTGCTTTGTTTTGTTTGGTACTGGGGGTTGAACCTAGAGGCATCCTACCTCTGAGCTATATCCCCAGCCCTATTTTATCTTTTGTTTGAAACAGGGTCTTGCTAGATTGCTGAGAGTCTCACTAGATTGCTGAGGCCAGTCTTGAACCTGAGATCTCCTGTCTCAGCCTCCCCAGCACTGGGATTACAGGCATGCACCATCATGCCTGGCTCTTCCAGATGGTTCTAAATTGCACCTAGTATTTTTTCCCATTGAATTTCTATTAGCAGCAATCAGATTTCTCCTACAAGGACAAAATAATGTGTTCTCTATCAAAATTTAGAAGACAAAGTGAAGGAAGAGAAAATAGCTAGATCTGTTTTCCGTTTCTACAACAAAATACCTAGGTGATTTTATAAAGTGGATTTTTATTTATTTTTTTTTACCAGGAAAAGAGTTTGGGGACCAGATGACCACCATGGAGATCAATAGGGAGGTTCCTCAAAAATTAGGAATGGAATCACCATATGGCCCAGCTATACCACTCCTTGGTAGTTTTCCAAAAGAATTAATGTTAGAATACTATAGTGATACATGCGTATCCATGTTTATAGCACCACAATTCACAGTAGCCAAATTATGGAACCAACCTACATGTCCATCAACAGATGAATGAATAAAGAAAATGTGTATATGCACATAATAGAATTCTACTCAGCCATAAAGAACAAAATTATGTTGTTTGCAGTAAAGTGGATGGAACTGGAGAATATTATGCTAAGTGAGATTATCCAGTCCCAGAAAGTGTGTAGAAGCTAGAGAGAAAATAGGGAACATAAGGGGCTTTAAATCACATGAAGAGAGACCTGTAGAATAGTGGAAGGGGATTGGGGGAGAGAGTCAAGAAGGAGGAAAAGGAGGATGGAAGAAGGAAACAGTTCAAATAATACTATGGCAATATATGAGAGTATTACTACCAATTTCACTAACATGTACAGGGAGGGAGGAGGGGAGAGTGGGGTGGGATGTGTAAGGAAACATACCAAGAGCTGTGTGCATGTTTGTATCGCATTGAGCTTCACTATGATGTATAATTGCAATGCACTAATAAAATTATTTTTTAAAAACAAAAAGAGTCTGGGAAGGATAAGGGGCCAGTACCTCCTCTCTCTTTTGAAGTCAGTAGCACCCAGGGTTTGGAGAGGCTGGATTTCCACTCTTCTAATGTCTGCAGGGCACAACCTCTGTCTTTCATCTGGACATAAGGGCCCACACATCTTTTCACCTAAACAGAAGAGGACTCTAACAACCCAACCGTGTTCAAATATCCCAGGCAAAGAGTCTGCGGCTTCCTGAGGGGTCATGGGGAAGGGAGAAAACGCAGAGGGGAGCAGGGGTGAAGGGTTTTCACACATATAGCCTTGAGAAAACTCAGGTAGATTCTATGGAGATACATGTACCTGGGCCCTTGGCTGGCCATGACTGGTCAAGAGCAAGCAGATGAAGAGTCATGGTTACCTTGACAACTGTTACTTGGCAATTTCCAGACCCCTCCTCCCTTCTCTCTACACACACTGCTTTCCCAGCCATAGTACACATGCCAACACGTTCTCCCTCTTTAATAAGCCTCTAGGATCACAAGACTGTGTGTGAGGAAGTGAGCAAAAATGAAGAAAACAGAGAGATCCTAGACATGGGGAAGGAGAGAAGATTTTCCAGCATGGGTATGAGGTTGTATCTGAATGACAGTTTCCCACTGATGAGAAGAGAGAGAGAGAGAGAGAGAGAGAGAGAGAGAGAGAGAGATGAGTCAAGAGCTGGGTCAAGAGAAAGAGGGGGCAATTTGGAGTAAACAGTTCATTTGTTCATTATTTCTAGAAACTACAAAAACAGAACAAAAGTGGAGGAACATGCAGAACTTATTCCTGTTTTCATTGCTGTCCTCCTCCCCACCTCCTTTCTGGAGGCCCTATTATGGAAACTTGCCTTAAGCAGTCCATGCCCAAGTGGTTTCTAGTAGGTGCCAGCCTTCTTTCTTTCAGTCATTGATGCAACGCACATTATTGTGTGCCACCTGTGTCAGCCAGTGTAGTAGACCCTGGAGCTGCAAAGTCAAAGACAGCGAAGAGTCCTTCCCCTCATGGGACATGTTTTGTTGTTGTTTTTCTAGTAGGGAAACTTATTTTTAAAAAGCTAAAAAAAAAGTATTTGCAAATGAAATAAAAGTGTGCCACACAGCAAGGGCCAGAGATTAAGACTGAGACCAAAGGACTTACTGTCAGTTGGGGGTGAGAGAAGGTCTTTTGAAGAAGTGTCATTAAAGCCACAATCTGAAAGCTGATTGGAAGAGAGGGAAAGATGAGAGACTGTGCTTTGTGGAGTAACCTCAGGGAAGGGCAGGGAGGCAGGGTCACACTGTCCATTGCTTAAGAAAGTGGGATTGGACCCAGGTAGCTTCAAATGAGCATGAAGGAGAGTCAGATGGATGAGGGTCAGCCGAGAAGGTTAGATGAAATAGGGCCTTGAAAGCCACAGAAGGTGTGTCGATTTTATTCTTGCTCAAACAGCAAGCCATTGAATGGGTTTAAGCCTGAGGGTGGTATGATCTGGTGTGTATTTTAATTTCAGTATGGCTGCTAGTAGCTGCACCGGATGGGAGGGTGACATGGATCGCTTGGTCAATTACTGGGTCCAGGTGAGAGGTGATAGGGGCCAGGGGAAAGTGTACAAGATAGCATTCCTGCAACAGGGCCTAAGGTTCACATTCTTTTGTTTTGCTCATTTATTGTCTTTAGTGGGAAAACACACACACACACACACACACACACACACACACACACCAAACCAATCAAGAGATAGGTTCTGCAGTCAAATCCTGACATCCCACTTCCTGTCGCCTTGGCAAGTCAACTAAACTCAGGTCTGAAAAATGAGAGTTGGCTCAGAGATTGGATGAGATCATGAACGCAGTGATTAGCCTGATGCCGTGTACATAGTTAAAAGCTTGAAAAATGGAACCTAATGATATTGGTCACTGAAAACTTCAAATTGTGCTGTCCAATTTCTGCTTTTATGGAGTGAACATAGGGAGGGATTTCTCTCTTCTCTATAAAAACACGAATCTGTAAGGAGCTATTAAATGGCAATTTAAAGATGGTTAAGGATTTTGAAGTTATAAGCTGCATAGTAGGAAGGAAAGTACATTATGGTCACCAAGAATATGAGTTTTGGAGTCAGGAAGATCTGGGTGTTTGTTTGTTTTTTTGCCATACTGGGGATTGGACCCAGGGGCATTCTACCTCTGAGCTACACCCCCAGCCCTATTTTGTTCTTTATTTTGAAACAGGGTCTCACTAAGTTGCAGAGGGCCTCACTAAGTAGCTGAGGCTGGCCGTGAACCCGGATCCTCCAGTCTCGGCCTCCCAAGTACTGGGGTTACAAGCGTGTGCCACCACGCCTGGCTGAGATCTGGGTTTTGAACCCTCAGTTTGCTACTTACCAGCTGTGTGAACCTCAGGAATGTCACCTAACCTGACTGAGCCCATTTCTCATCTGTAAAGATGGCTAACGGCGATGCTTTCTGCATAGGGTTCCAGAGAGGAGTGAATTAAAACATACACTAGAGGTCTTGCTTGACTTGATGCCTAGGACCTAGCAATGGCTCAGCATATGGGAGCTGCTGGAGAAAGGAATACATTTTTGCTGAGGTGTTGGGGGTTAGGAGATCCACCTCCATCAAAGGTGAAGCTTCTTTGAAATGACAAGGATGTCACTGGAGAATAAGAGTCCACTTTCACTGTGTTTCTCTGGACACTTAATAGTATTTCAGTTGGCTAGGACTGTGTTTCAGTCTGCATTCTCACTGCTATGACCCAAAATACCTGATGACCACAACTTAGAGGAAGGAAGATTTATTTGCTCAAGGTTCTGGAGGTTTCAGAGGGTTCAGTCCACGTTAGGTCAGATGAAGTCTGCAGAGCTCAGGTCAGGGCATGGTGGTAGGAAGCAGAGAGAGAGCAAGGACAGAGACTCTGCTCTTACATCATGGAGGCCAGAAGCAGAGAGAGAGAGCAAGGGGCTGGAGGTGAGGGACATATATAGTTCCCAAGACAACACCCCTAGGGACCCCTCTTCAGCAACCAAACCCTGCCTCCAACATGGCTATCTTGTCCTGGACATGAGATCTGGGGGTCATTCTAAACTCAGATCATAACAGGCCGCCATAACAAAGGACCACAAACTGGGTGGCTTAAAAACAGAGATCTGTGGTCTCGCATTTCTGGAGGCTGGAGGTTTGAGATCAAGGTGTCAGCAGGGATGGTTCCCTCTGTGACTGTGGGGGAGAATCTGCTCTAACATAGGGCCCATCCTAATGTCCTCATGTTATCTTGACCATTCGCAAATACCGTATTTCCAAATAAGTTCACAATTTCAGGTCCTAGAGGTCAGAGTTTCAACATCTTTCTGAGAGGGACACAATTCAACCCTAGAAGTAGGTATGCTAGCACTGTTCCCAGGTCAGATTAAGAGATGATTACAAGCTTCCACGGCTAGTATGAAGGGTTGGGAGGGAGTAGGAGACATGGGCTGATTCTTTATAGTCCGGATCTACAAATTATCCTATCCAGAAATCCCCTGCTTACCAAGTCAAACACTCGCAATTAAGCAACTGCAGTTTGCTCGTGTGTAACTAAACAATCACAAACGTGTCCACTCTAATGCCCGAGATCCTACACAACTGAGCAAGTGCCTACTCTACTTCCTTCATGCTCTCTCTCGACTGTTGTTGGGATTCAGCCCTGAGATTGCATCATAGGCCACTCTGAATGTTGTCCGGGTTGTGCATTGCACAAATTTAGAGGATGACATTTACATTATAGTCTATTTTGTACAGAAATACACAGAAATCTTGAGACCACATCTAATTCATACACCCCAGTTGCTCCCCCCAATTGCTTTCTCTCCTGTCTTCCAGCTATGCAGTCAGGCCTACTTCTGATCTACCAGTGAACTCAGCAGTGTGTGTGTGTGTGTGTGTGTGTGTGTGTGTGTGTGTGTGTGTACATGTGTATGTGCATGTGTGCACACATAGAGAGAGAAAAAAAGATGGCCTGGAGAGAGAAAGGAACGAGAAATGAGGAAAATAACAGGTCACAATAGAAGATTCTGAATATAGTACTTTGAAATGGCTAACAAAAGAAAAAGCAAAAGTTTAATGACAGTTCTGATAAGAAAATCCATTAAATTATGAAGAAGCCAACCAGCAGCTGTGCTAGTAGGAGAACCATTGTGCTATTTATTAAAGAATAAGAGAGGGAGAAAATTAAAAGTGGAGCTTCTTGACAACATATAAGCCTTAGAACTGAGATCTCCTGATAAGCTTGGAGCTGATATTCAGAGGCTGGCCTCTTTTCAACCCAAAGCTTTTTTTTTTTTTTTTTTGTACTGGGGATTGAACCCAGGGGAGTTCTATCTCTGAGCCACATCTCCAGCCCTTTCTATTTTTTTATTTATTTATTTTTTCAATTTTTATTTTTTGTGGTACTGGGGATTGAACCCAGGGGCATTCTACCTCTGAGCTACACCCCCAGCCCTAATTTTTTATTCTTTATTTTGAAACAGTGTCTCACTAAGTTGCAGAGGGCCTCACTAAGTAGCCGAGGCTGGCCGCGAACCCTGATCCTCTTGTCTCAGCCTCCCAACTACTGGGATTACAAGCGTGCGCCACCATGCCCAGCTTCTATTTTTTATTTTCAAACAAGGTTTCACTAAGTTGGCCTCAAGCCTTTGATCCTCTTGTCTCTTCCTCTGAAGTGCTGGGATTACAGGTATGCGCCACCATACGCAAGCCAGAATTTTTTTTTTTTTTTGCGGTACCGGGGATTGAGCCCAGGGGCGTTCTACCTCCACGCTAGACCCCCGGCCCTATATTTTATACTTTATTTTGAAACCAGGTCTCACAAAGTTGTGGAGGGTCTCACTAAGTAGAAAGAGAGAGAGAGAGAGAGAGAGAGAGAGAGAGAGAGAGAGAGAGAGCGCTGAGGCTGGCTGTGAACCCGGATCCTCCAGTCTCTACCTCCCAAAGTACTGGGATTACAAGCGTGCACCACCACGCCCGGCTCAAGCCAGAATATTTTGATGGTGAAGCAGGAAGATGATGAGAGATTCAAGGATGAAGCTTCTCATGCAAGGAAGAGAGCGCTCCCTGTTTTTATAAACTATATATGTACACGCTTGTAATCTCAGTACTTGGGAGGCTGAGACTGGAGGATCAGGGTTCGCTGCCAGCCTCAGCTAGTGAGGCCCTCCACAACTTAGTGAGACCCTGTTTCAAAATAAAGAATAAAAAAAATAGGGCTGGGTGTGTAGCTCAGAGGTAGAATGCCCCTGAGTTCAATCTCCAGTACCAAAAAAAAAAAAAACACCTGTGTATGTAAAACACTTGGGCTGCTCATGCAACATGATTACAACTGTTTTAACAAAGAGCAACTAGGAAGAAAACATGTCAAAATGTTAAGCTTGGTTATCTTTGGTGATAGGATATAATGAACCCCTTACTTCTTTCCCCTCCTCCTCCTCCTGTTCCGCCTCCTCCTTCTCCGCCATTTTCCTTATTTTTCCACTGAATATAATTTTCGAAAAAATCCTTTGTTTTTTTTAATTACAGTTCTTAGTGTAGATAAAATGCCATATGGAATTTCCCCCCCCCCCTTAAAATGTCTTAAAAGCCATTGCATGTTTTAGACTCAGAAGTCTTCAGTGTAAGAGGAGCTGGGTTATTCTAAAAGAAAATGCATATTTCAGGACATACAATATTCAATAAGACAAATCTACACTTGGCCTTCAAAATAGCTAAGGATAGATTTTATTTTTGCTTAGTCCTAATTTTAGTGCAGATGAAGCTCAATCCCTCAGCATTTGAAAGTTGTATGAAAAAGCAGACCTCCAGGGGTAGAAACCAAACCCTCAAGCTTGGAGAGCTAGAGTACTTTCTGAAGACCACTTTGTTTTTATGACTATTTGCTTCAGAATTAATGAGAACTACTTTGCATGAACATCGTTTTATATTCTCAAGAAGTATCTTTTGAGGACTCTTCCTACTCACCTTGTAGATATAGATTATCAAAGTTGATTTTTTTTTTGTTCCCAGCACTTTACTGTTCTGGTCTATCAACCTCAGAAATAATTATCTGTTAAGGCCCACAACTTTAGAATACTTATCAGGTTATTAAAACTTTAGAATACTTATCAGGTTATTAAAACTACCAGCTGGGCTGTGGGTGTAGTTCAGTGGTAGAGTGCTTGCCTAGCATGCACAAGGCCCTGGGTTTGATCCCCAGCATCATATAAAATTTTTTAAAAATCACAAATAATGTTGTTAAGTACCCAAGGAGTTTGGAGACTGCTAGAATAATTTTTTTTTTAAAGATACCGTTGGAGCTGGGTGTGGTGGCACATGCCTGTAATCCCAATACTTGGGAGGCTGAGACAGGTGGACCACAGGTTCGAAGCCAGACTCAGCAACTTAGTGAGACCTTGTTTCCAAATAAAATAGGGCTGAGGGTGTAGCTAAGAGGTTGAATGCCCCTGGGTTTCCCCAGCACCAAAAAAAAAGGTCATTTGGGGAAGGAAGACTTAGAATATGAAAAATTTCTTTGTCTTGATTGAACGTAAATATTTTCACATCTTTTGGAATGTAGCTTTTTTCTTCTTAAGCAGACCTAATCCTTCTTGTGAGCAAGAAGGCAACTGATGATTATGTTTAAAATTTTACAGAGGTCTTGTTGTCCTCAAAGTCTCTTTCTCTCTTTTTCTCTCTCTCTCTCTCTCTCTCTCTCTCTCTCGGCAGTACTGGGGATTGAACCCAGGGGCATTCTACCTCCGAGCTACACCCCCAGCCCTATTTTTTGTTCTTTATTTTGAAACATGATCTCACTAAGTTGCTGAGGGCCTCACTAAGTAGCTGAGGCTGGCCACGTACCTGTGATTCTTCTGTCTCAGCCTCCCAAGTACTAGGATTACAAGCGTGCGCCACGATGCCCAGCTTCAAAGTCTCTTAAACCACTATAATGATATGTGATTTCCAGGGTACACAACAATGAAATTATGTCTTCATAGATGGAGAACTATGTGATCTAATATACATGGCTGATGACCTTTGTTGGCCTGAGATTCACAGTGCCAGAGATGTCAACTCCATTCAAAAACATGTCTGGCCAGGGGTGGTGGAGCATCCTTGTAATCTCAGTACTTGGGAGGCTGAGACAGGAAGATGGCAAGTTTAAGGTCAGCCTCAGTAACTTAGTGAGGCTGTCAGCAATTTAGCAAGAACTTGTTTCCAAATAAAAAATAAAATAGGGCTAGGGTGTTTGGATGCTAATCTCAGGGCTAACAGGAGCAAAGGAATCTCCATTTTACTTGGTAGGTCCAACTCTGACTAAGAAGTTGAGAAAAAAAATAATGGCTTATCAATACCATGGTGAAAACATTATTTTGGATCCCACGGTTTATGTAAACAGCATAGTAGAATGAAGTTTCATCAGATATTCAACTAGAATAGACTCTGTTGCTTCCCTCCTCCTTGTGTTCCTAACATCTAGCCCAGGACCACTACATCTGCATCCCCAGAATCATTCCCACACTCTTTCCTCCTGTGGGTTATGACAGAGACATTGTCTTCTTAGTTTTTAAAACCACATCCCCAGCCGGGTGTGGTGGTGCACGCATGTAATCCCAGTACTTGGGAGGCTGAGACAGGAGGATTGCAGTTTTGAGACCAGTTTCAGCAACTTAGTGAGACTCTCAGAAACCTAGCAAGACCCTGTTTCAAAATAAAAAAAAAGAGCGGGCTGGGGGTGTAACTCAGAGGTAGAATGCTCCTAGGTTTAATCCCCAGTACCACACACACATACATACATACATACATACATACATACATGAATAGATAAAACCATGTCCCCAGCTGGGCATGGCAGTGCACTCCTGTAATGCCAGTATGTAAGGGGAGGAGATAGGAGCATCACAGGTTCGAGGCCAACCTCAGCAACTTAGTGAGATCCCTCAGCAACTTAGCTAGACCCTGTTTCAAAATAAAAAAATAAAATAGAATGCCTCTGGGTTCAACCTCCAGTACCCAAGAAATAAAAAATAAAACCACATCCCCTAGCACTTCCATTCCCCTCTCTTAATTTATTTTTCTCTAAATACTCTATCATCATATTGACTACTACTTTACTTATTTCATATAATCTGTCTTCTTCTTACTCTACACTATACTGTCAGCCCCTTGAAAGCAAAGATTTCTGTCTGTTTTGTTTGCTGTTT
The DNA here is from genome assembly GCA_004027185.1 of Glis glis. Lineage (NCBI taxonomy): Eukaryota > Metazoa > Chordata > Mammalia > Rodentia > Gliridae > Glis > Glis glis. The sequence goes on along the minus strand of PVJS01011665.1, from coordinate 22,855 downwards.
CATCTCCAGGACACAGGACTATGCCTACCACAACATATGTTCTCAAAAATCAGTTTTGCACTGAATTTTGGGGAGGGAGGGGTTGTATTGTTTTGTTTCCCTATAGGTCATGGGTGGAAAAATTGCTTCTTTAGTCTTATAAAGAACATTGCCAAAACTTAACGAGCAGTATCAGGGAGAAAAAGCTACAGAAATCGCCATAGCAAGCCGGGCGTGGTGGCGCACGATTATAATCCCAGTACTTGGGAGGTGGAGACCGGAGGATCCGGGTTCGCGGCTAGCCTCAGCTACTTAGTGAGGCCCGGTTTCAAAATAAAGTATAAAAAATAGGGCCGGGGGTGTAGCTTTGAGGTAAAATGCCCCCGGGTTCAATTCCACGTACCGCAAAAAAAAAAAAAAAAAAGAAATCGCCATAGCAATCGTGTTGCAATCCTCCATGGAGACACAAAAAGGGCTCTGCAGGTATACTGAAAACTCCATTCACAACCATTGATACCTCACTGAGGGTGGGTGAGGTCCTGAGCACAGCTCTTTATCCATGCCCCAAAGAATTGGGAGATTGGGGCACAGAGAAAATACAGAGGAAGTCCAATTGCAGTCCTAGCCATTGGACAGGAGTTAGAATTGTGTAGAGTGTTGCCATAGGGGCTGCAGCCCCACCAGTGGTCTCACACCTTGCCCTGGGACAGGGCAGGTCACACCAGTGAGGCCAACAGACACTCAGGGAGATGGCTTTCCCACGCCCTCCAGACAACCGGAACCACCGTCAGTTTTACAGTGGCATCCTAGAAACTCCTCTCCACTGCTGTCCTCAACGGAGGCTCTGCTCTAAGGCTCAGCCTCAGCATCGCACCATCTGACTAAGTCTCATTAGCTACTGGGACTTTCAACAGGCCAGTTAAAATCTTATTTAATAATAAATACGTATATGGCACCTACTATATGCCAATCACTGTTTTAAGCATGTGGCCAATATTAACCCACCTTATCCTCACAACGAGGCACTATTGTTATCATCCTCATCTATGGAGGAGGAAAGTGAGGCATAAGTATGTCGCCCAAGTCACACCACTGTTGTGTGACTCCAGTTTTGTACCCAAGTGATCTGACTCTAGACTCCTTGCTTGGAAGCAGGATTATACCATCAGGCACTAAATCTTTGCCCTATAGCTCAGAACACAAAAGACATACTATTAGAGTGGTGGCTTCTGGTTCTCTCAACTTTTGTATCCACTTGGCCACACAGTCCAGGCTTTCTTAGGAAGAGGTAAAAGCAAACTCCTTCCCGAGGAGTACCCAAGTTTGCTCTCCCATGGGGCTGAATCCTGTGGTCTTAGGCACACCAGCTCTGAGGTGGCTGCTATGGGGTTAATGCTTCTCTGCCTCCTGCTCTTTGGGACAAATGAGACCCAATTACTTGGCTCTGTTCTCCTGTTGCCTACCCTAATAACCAGGGTCAGACCCAGCAGACCATTCTTTCGAGAACAGTAGTACATGTTTGTTTGTATGACTTTGAACCTTAGTAAGATGCATAATTACAATGCACCAATAAAAGTATATATAAAAAGATACCTGAAAATGTTTACCTGAGAGTAGAACAGTGGTTGCTAGAGATTGGGAAAGGTATAGGGTGGTGGCGGGAAAGGGAGGTTGGATTTGACAAGTGCCCACTGCATGCAAGTATGGGAATATCACACTGAACCCCATTAATACATATAATTAATACATGCTAATAAAAATAAAAAATTTAAGCCAGGCGTGGTGGCGCACGCTTGTAATCCCAGTACTTTGGGAGGCGGAGACCGGAGGATCCGGGTTCGCAGCCAGCCTCAGCTCTCTCTCTCTCTCTCTCTCTCTGTCTGTCTCTCTCTCTCTCTCTGTCTCTCTCTCTCTCTTTACTTAGTGAGGCCCTCTGCAACTTCGTGAGACCCGGTTTCAAAATAAAGTATAAAAAATAGGGCCGGGGGTGTAGCGCGGAGGTAGAACGCCCCTGGGTTCAATCCCCGGTACCGCAAAAAAAAAAAATTAAAAAATGATATCTGGTCTGATGTGGTTTTGCAACCTCAGACTGTGACTAATTATTTTCATTGTGCTTTGAAATCTTACTGTGATCTTGGTCCCAGCTAAAAGATATTAGCAGAAGCATTGAATCAAACTTTCATACCACATACCTAGGCAAATGAATGTCCCAGACCAGTGCATACAAATTACCCAAGGATTGTGTTAAAATGCAGATTCTAATGCCGGGCGTGGTGGTGCACGCTTGTAATCCCAGTACTCTGGGAGGCAGAGACAGGAGGATCCAGGTTTGCGGCCAGCCTCAACTCTCTCTCTCTCTTTCTCTGTCTCTCTCTCTCTCTCTCTTTACTTAGTGAGGCCCTCCACAACTTCGTGAGACCCGGTTTCAAAATAAAGTATAAAAAATAGGGCCAGGGGTGTAGCGCAGAGGTAGAATGCCCCTGGGTTCAATCCCCAGTACCGCAAAAAAAAAAAAAAAATGCAGATTCTGATTCAGTGGATCTGAGGTTGGGCCTGAGAGTCTGCATTTCTAGGAGAATCTCTAAAACAGCTGGCTGAGAAACACCCCTGGAATAGCAAGCTTCGAGAGCATTTCTGTCACCCCTATAAAGGATGGGCTCTGCAAAGGGGAATATTTCCAATTCCATATTTTCTCCTCTCCTGAATTAAAAATATTTCAAAGCATGGTTTTATTACACAGCTGCATGCCTGTGTAGGATAGTTGTAATAACTAAACTATGGTCGCATACAATAAATCACTTGCATTTAAATTATCCATGTATCCACTGTATGCCAGCTTTTGATGTGGTGGGCGAGTGGGGGTACCTATGGGATGCTGAACAGCGGGAAGGTTTCACTCCAGAAACTCTTCTTAGGAAAGATCGAGAACCCACTTAATAAAGAAAACACACCAACAACACAGAGGAGGTGGAGGAAAGCTGACAGGTACTGATGACAATTCTGGGCCAGGCACTCTGTCCTATTTGCTAACTCTTCTCTTTTCTAAAGTAGTCCAGGAGGCAGGTGTTAGAATACCCATTTTATAAGGACACAGACTGAGGAGGCAGGTGACACAACTTGTATGTCGAAATATTCGAACCCAGACCTGCTTAAAGACTCAAGCACCTGTCTCCTTTCACCTCCAGCCCTCCACCCCAGCCTCCTGTGAACGGCACATGGAGCTGCTTGAGAAGAAAAAGATAGAAAGGAGACCACCAGAGGGAGAACTTCAAGCCATTGCCCTGTGACAGAGGAAGAAGGAGGAATTTAGAATACTTGGGAGGAGCTTTCATGGGGACAGGAAGTGTGTTTTGTTTGTTCAAATTCATCTCATAGCTTAGTGTGCAGGAACGGATTGACTCTACAGGCCTGGGTTGACCAAACCCTGTATTTACAAGGAAAGGTCTAGCCCTGGCCTGGCTCCTAGGAGACAGCCTCTAGGCCCTTGGAATACCCTGATTTATTAAAGTGCCTTCATTATCTGGTTTAACCTTGGGCCATGCTAGATAGTTTATATCATGGTTTGGACCTGGAATGTCCCCAAAGGCGCCTATGTTGAAGACTTGCCCCCCAGTGCAGCAACATCCAGAGGTGGGGCTTTGGGAAGTGACTGGATCCCGAGGGCTCTAGCCTCGTCGCTGGCTTCATCCACCAAAGGCTTCATGATTCAGTGTTGTTATTGGGAGACATTGGAAACTATAGGAGGTGGGGCCTAGTTGGAGGGAGTGGGTCAACTGGAGGTATCCCCTGGAAGGATACCTCTTGCCCCCAGCTCCTTCCTTTCTCTCTCTCTTGCCCTATCTTTCTTTCTCTCAGCTTCCCAACTGCCATGAGATGCCAAACTCCTCTGCCATGCCCTTCCGCCATGATGTTCTCTCAAGCCCGAGGCAATGGAGCAGCCGACTATGGATCGAGACCTCTGAAACTGTAGCCCCAATAAATCACCACTCCTTTAGGTTGTTTATGTCAGGTATTTCGGTCACAGTGATGAAAAGCTGACTAACACAGTTTGTGCCCAAAGGTGATCAAAGGTGGAGACCTTGGCTGTGGGGCATGGGCTGACCTCTGGCAGGGCTAGAGACTAACTGACTAAGGTCAGCCACATGGGCACTCCATGTCTCCATGACTGAGGACCCCTAAATCCCTTGACGCCAAGGCTTAGGTGAACTTTCTCAGTTGTCAATACTTTACACATGTTTTCACAGAGCAGTGCTGGAGAATGAAGGGCTCTGTCTGTGCAAATCCACTGCAGGGAACAAGCAGACGCTTGCACCTGGTCTCCTGAACTCTGCCCTATCTACATTTTACCCTTGCGAACTCTAATCTGTATCCTTTCAGTGCAATAAACCAGGACCCTAAGTATAACAGCTTTTCTGAGTTTATCAGTCCTTCAACCAAATCACTGAAGCTGAAGGTTGCCCAACAAGGCTTAAAGAATTTAACATCAGCCATTAAGGACCAACTTGAGGGTATGGATGGGGAAAGACTAGTTTAGTTCAGATCACTAAGTATTTATTGAGTACTTACTACCGAGCAGGCATCACCAGTCATCAGGATACATAGATAAGTCCAAATCCTTGTTCTTCAAGACAATTTAGTTCCTGAGGAGAGCCCAAGGAAAACACTAATTTCATCTGCAAGTGCTCAATGCCCCAAGACATAGCATGGCACCGTGGGGCTGGGGGAAGGGCACTGAGCCCAGGCGTTGGAAGGCTTCCTGGAGTGCCCCTCCAAGGACCACCCTGAGTATTGTGGGGACTTGGTTACGGATCTTGGAGCTGTCTTTCTGCAATTATTTAGCAGTTATCATTGTAGGAATGTTTGTCTGGAGGTACAGAGGCTGGGATGAGAGTGTCGGTGTGTTTTCTACAAACTAGCTCTCCGCTAAACTCTGGCCTTCATAATTTATTAGATGCAGAAATCGAAGTTGTGTTTCATTAGACAAAGAGCAGACTGTGTGGTCTATCAGGCCATCTGACTGGGGCCCGGGGGTATTCAGTCTCAGGAGCTGCTGGTGACTCCTCCACCCCTCAGATGAGATACTGTAGCACTAAAGTCACAGAGCCCGTTGAGCCCCCACCCCTGTCCCATTCATCCCTGCTGGAAGTAATTTGATCCTACCCGCTTGCCCTTGAAGGCACAAGGCTGGAATGTCTTGCTCACTTAAGAGAAGTGGTGTTTCCATGCTTTCTCTCTTTCAAGGGACATTGCCTACCAAGATGGGTGTGGAGAGCACCTTAGAATTCTGGTCTCCCTTATCAACCGGAGTCCCTTGTGTGTCCCCACTACTCCCTAGGTTGCACATACTAATGAAAACATAAAGGGAAGTGGTACAAGGGAAGGGGGAGGGCAAGAAAGAAGCGAATCAGTGGAATTACTATCATAAACAATGTGTGCATGTGAGAATATACCAACATCAATCTCGGTACTGCATACGGTGGGGGGAGGCGGGGGAGCACTAAGAGCTGTGTGCATGTATGTTAACATCAAATAGATATTCATTGCGATGTAAGACTCCAATGCACCAATAAAAGCACATTAAAAAAGTTGCTTTTACCATTAAAAAAATAACTCTGGCTAAATAAAAACCATGATTCGACAAAAAAAAAAAAAACCAACAGAATTCTGGTCTCCCATTTCTTCAAGTTCTTCTCCACTTACAACAACCTCCCCACTTCTATAAGATGCCAATCTCTAACTTGCACTTACTTTTGAAATGTTTTACTGTTTATTTCCATTATGCCTCCCATATAACTATATGTACATTTCACTGCTTATGTTAGTGTTCATGTGTCAGACTAGACCCACGCAGGCAGGTCTGTTTATACAGTGCCCAACGACGTGCATGTCTTCCATTGGGGCTACTAGCTACGGCTACTATCATGAAGATTGCGTGTCTGCCATGCGCACTTCACCACTCTTCCGATGAACCAGAGGCACACCGATACACCTCTCATTCAGAAATCCCTCCTCTCCCTCTGGTAGCCCACCTCCATGGGCTAGCTCTCCTTCTGTGGCTGCTTAGCATCTGTGTTTGGAGTATTGTCTGCTCTGTGAATTTTAGTGTGAGGCAGAGCTCATCAACCAGAGAGAAGAGAGAAGCTAAAAGGATCTACGCTTCTTTTCCTGGCCCCCTTCTTGTGCACTCACCTGGGATCCTGATGCAAGAGCTACTCCCTGAAGAAAGCAGGAACACAGGGGTTCTTTCTGGTGGAGGTGGTGGCAGCAGCAGCCACGTGTATCTCCAGGGCAGGAGCAGCAGCCAGGCAAGCCGCGGTGTCTGGAGTCCAACAGCAGCACTGCAGGGCCCAGATTGCATCGGGATGGGATTCCTTCCTACCTGTGTGACAGGCTTCCAGATATCCATGTCTTTTCGGGAAATTACTTTTCCATTTGTATCAGGCAGAGCCAGTTTCTTTCGCTTAAACCTAGAGATGCTGATTGAGAAATGAGACCATTTAAAAAGCATTTGCTTCCGATCAACTCCCCCCACCTCAACTTTCCTAACCAGGTGTGAGCCAGGAATGTTTAAAAGGTAGATGGGTAGAAAGGAAGCATGACTCTATGTTAGGGACAAAGATGACAAAGACTATGAGATATTTCTCTCCTCACTGATAACTAGGAAATAGGCTGAGAAGCTAGAATGTAACTAGTAATTCTAACATCTCATAAAACCTTTAAAAATTTATTAATGCCAGTTATGGGAGAAAAAGAACAACTTTCCCCTTTTTTTCTTCTGAATCCCTCACCATTTTTTCCCCCCATTTCTCACTTACCCCTCAAAGCATGTGCCCCTGGTCTACACATGATTGCAGTGTTTACTGCCAATTTCCTTCTGGACTGGAGTTTTCAGTTGACTATCTGTGTGAGAGTTGTACTATTTATTTCTACATAAAACCCGAGGGAGCAATATTGTTCTCCATCAAATACTGCAGCTTCCCCCCCTCTACCCTCCCATCCGCCAAGCAGACAGCAGACACAATCGTCTAAAACACACGACATGATCTTCTTTATTTAATTGTTTAATCAGTTTACATTCCACAACTGACAGATTATTTATTTTTTATTTTTTTTCCATGAACAAGTCATTTAATTAATTACCAGACACTTTTTTTCTTCAATCGATGGAAATACAGTATTTCTGCCAATTTGAAAAAGAAAATTGCAAGATGCAGTCAGTTTCAGTGAAGTCCCCAAATGCTCTCTGCTTCCTCAGTCCTTTCAAAGTCACAGGAACCTGGCAATTTCCCTTTTCATTCCCCCCTCCCACTTCCCTGTTAAATTCCTCTCAGAATATCACAAGAGTTTCAAGATCTGGTTTGCATTACCTTTTCTGTAATTAATTAATTATGAGAAGGAACAGACAGTACAATAGATCTGATAAGATGTAGCATTCTTGTTAAGATTAAACAATACATTTATTCACATCGTATCAGAACAAATTAACATAATATTTAATCTTATTTTAGCACCAATAACCACAGGAATTGCTACCTCCAAGGGGAGAGTTGTTAGAATCCTGCAGTATACACCACTCCTTGTCTAACCAATCAGAAAGCACTATGCAAATTAAAGTAAAGGTAAATAAATTTATATTGACTGAGCAATGATCTGGCGGACCATAAACACTCCAGGTGTTTGAGAGTTTTGTCGGCGATGGTCCCTGTCTAATGACCATATATAAAACATACTCACCAAATCAGCTCATTTTCTTTCGCTCGGTAACACAGGGCTCAGAATGCTATATTTAAAATGAATCAAACCTTGTCATACTGGCTCTTTGAAATGCTTTCAGAATACCCAGGGGCTAGTTGCTAGTATTTTATTCTGGTCTCTGCACTAAGATCTTGCTACTTGTCTTTTTCCTGAACAAAAGAGGCCTCTTTGAACCTAAGGAAGGTCTCTAAGCAGAGAGGAGAGGTAGGCAATGGTGGCTGAGTCACAGTGCAAGGCTAGAACTTGTCACTGCCACCTCCCAGGAGACCGGCCCTACCTGTGGCCATTACTCTTCTCTGTGTATCACCTTTTTAGCATTTGATTTTAAGATAATCATTTAAGAAAATTAAGGGATGGAGAAAACAGATCCCACTATTGGTGAGATGATCTTAGCAGCAACCGCACCAGATGACAGATGGTGGTGGAGGTCTTTTTTCTTCACAGAGAGAAAGCCTGTCTGCCCCTCCCCACTGTGAGATAAGGGCCATCCCTATACGGATATCATAAGGCAGTGCTGATGCTCCTACAGCTGAAGAACATGACCTGCTCTGGCCTCTAGAACTTCAAAAGGTGATGAGGGGCCACACCCGGGGCAGCATGAATACCCACTGGGTAGATATGACATGCAGTTCACAACAGTGGCAGGTGATACAGGGCTTCCAGAGGCTGAGACAGCAGCCAGGGCATTGATCCCTGCTTTCTACTCTTGGCCAACCTGGCCTCCTGCCTCTGTCAGCCATGACTCAAGGGAGAGGCCCCGCACTCGGTGGTCTGAGGAAGAGCCTAAATATGTACTGTCCTCACTGCCAGCCAGAAGCCACGCACGGCCGCTGAGCACTGGAAGGCGGCTGATCCAAATGGAGATGTTTTCTCAGAGTAAAATTCACATTGGATTTAGAAGATTTAATTTGAAAAAAAAGAATAGAACATAAACTATCTCAGGAAGTTTTATGTTGAAGTGATCACATTTTTGATATGTCGGGTTAAAGATGACATGAAAATTAATTTCACTTGTTCCGCTGGGCGTTTGAAAATGTGGCCACTAGGATATTTAAAATTGCATATGTGGTTTACATCAGATGTCTGATGGACAGCGGTGGCCTAAGTCACCTTCTGGAAGCTGGTATCAGAGGTGACCACCATGGGCCATCAGAGAAGAGGAAGGTTTAGGCTGAAGTTGCCTGTAACCTTGGGGTGGAAAAGGGTGCTGTCACTGGCCAAGCTTGATGTGCACCCTGCTCTGGGGCGGCTATTCTTCTCAGTCTTGGCGGCAGGCAGCCCTTTGTACCACAGGACTATCTATTCCCTGCTCTTTCCTGCTTCCTTGCACTCCAGGGTTACGGCCTTGGGGATCCTTCTCTGCCACTAAGCTGAAGGCATTCTGGTGATTCAGTCATTTCTCCATCCACAAGATCCCTTTGTCTACCCTTCACCTCCAACACACATCCTCTTTGCATGGCCTCCATCCCACGCCACCACTGCCTTCTTCATTCCCATTTGGTGGCCTTCCTTGGCCACACCCCCTGCTTCTGATGTCATGAGCCACATTGGTAGAGCAAGTCACCAATTACAAAGCATTTCACATGTGCCATCTCCTTTGATGCTTTCTCCGACCCTGGCCCAGTGTGGCACAGCTTTGCCAGTAAAGATAGTAAAATGAGATCGTCAAAGTGGGTGGGAAAAGGCATCTGAGAATGAAAAGGTAGATAAAAGGCTTTGGACTCTGAGCACAAACTGGCTGTTAGCTTGAGGTTACTTTCTGAGGAGTGAAAGCGTGGGGCTAGAGCGGCGGGGAGAAAAGCTCTCCTGATTTACCTCAACGCAGTGAGCGCACGCCAACCAGCGTGGGCACAGAGTCTCTCTAAAAATAGCAGCAGAATGGACAGGAGACTTGGTGCCGCAGGAGTCCCGAAAGCCCCCCTGCTCCTTGTTAGGCTGGGGGGATGTGGAGACACGGTGAGGTAACAAGAGGCCCTGATGGAGCTAGTAACAAATCTACTAATGTCACCCCAGGGTCAGGTCTTTGTGTTGACCTTTGCCATGACCTTCACCCTTCTGACTTCAATGATATGCTTTTCCTTTTTGGGAGATATATTTTACTATGAAGGCAAAACCCTTTAGAACAGAGAGTTCTAAGCAGACGCTTGTGACTGCCAGAGAAACAACCAGAAAATTCTCCTGTGCCAAGGCATCCCACCCTTCAAATGCCACCAGAATCTCGGGATTCTAGGGCGGTCCACATAAGTCCTCAGAAAACTGAGGGCTATATCATTGCATTTGAGTAGTTGCAATACCCCTCCCCTTTATTTTCAGTTTCCACTTTTATTTGTACATTTTTACAGATAGTCTTGAATAGCAAAACAGTCATACCATGGGCAGCAATGGGAAATGGGAAAGTGATTCCGGGAAAGCTCTCTGCAAAAGGCATCATCACACTCACAACACAGACACACTGGCACATACAGACAAGAGAGGGTCTATGGGCCACCCAGAAAGGGAAGGAAAAGCTCAGGGTCCGGGAGAGGAAGGAATGTAGAGTTCCTTAGGGAGCCCTTGGGCATGAAGAATGGGAGCTGCTGGGTTGAGCTGCTGCCAGGCAGCTCCCACGTCAGAACCCAGTTTTCTGTTTCTTGACACTGAACACACACCCCTGTAGTTAGGGCAGTTTCCCCATCACTGGCTGGGCTCTAGCTATAGAGAGAACAATGACTTGGGCTTCCCTTGGAGAGAATCTCAATACAACATTGAAACTTGATCCACCGCAAGGCAGAAAGTATGGAGACCCTTTTGGAAGTACATTCTTTTCTCATTTTGAATCTAGAATTGTTTTCCCCAAACAAGATCACACTTGGAACATGTCTCCATCGGTCGGGAGGACTTCCTATGAGAACCTGTAGGCTTCTGATGAAGTCCTGGGCTTCACCAACTCACAAGAGAAAGGAGATCTTAGCTCCCTGATACTTATACTCATCCTAAACTTAAAAGATCATTAAACCTTTCAGAATCTGATTTGCTCCCTCACCCCTACTTGGGCATGTTAGCAGAATTGTTAAAAAAAAAAAACTAGGCATTAACCACATGCCTTGGTTAATAGCTAACTGTTTAAGCTCATATATGCTAGTTGCCCCGTTTATTGTACTCATTCCATCTCTCCTGGGAATAATCAAGAGGGATAAGAGCACTCTTTGCACAACTGGCTTTGGAGGAAAGGAAGGAATCTGGAACAGGAAAAGTAAATTAAGGAGCCAATTTCCCTGGAGGGTCTGAATGAAGAAGAGAATCCCATGTGCTTCAGTAGGGTAGGTTCAGTCCCATTCAGCAACCAAGATGACCTCTCTCTCTCTCTCTTTCTCTTGATTATCCCTTTAGCAGTGAGGCACAGAAACTAGATGGAAGGATTCCACTTGGGTGATGGCTCTGCTGCTGCAGGATAATTTGAATGGTGCATAATTCATCTAACACTTCATGTTTCCACTCACTTTACAATTTCTTCATCACCCTTAATATACCGTGAGGTAAAGTGTTATCACCATCCTCACCTTGTAGATGAGGAAGTTCAAGTATGGAGAAGACACAGTGCCCAGAGTCACAAATCGCTTTAGTGCAGAGCAGAAATGAAATTTACAGTAGCTGTGTTATGTAAGTGTAGCTTAATTCGTGAGTTACTCTGGCTTCAAGGATCTTATACCCATGAATAGATTGAGATGGTACCAGGAAAAATAAAGAACAAGCAGGAGAGAAAGAAAAAGAGAGAAGTAAGTTCTCAAATAGGAATCTTTTATCCCTGTTCCACCCACAGCCTAAACTCTGGCATTGACCTTTCAAAGGCCTCTTTGCTATCTTGATGGGGCGGGGGTGGGGGTCAGAGGCCTGTGCTCCTAATGACAAGAGCATAGGGTCAACCTGATGCATCCCAGTGAGCTCAGAGTGGTTCTATGGCCACACAATGTCCTCTGAGCCCCATCTGCCAATCCAGAAGTTTGGGGGTTATGACCATAGTGGTTGGGTACCTATAAGTGCCTCAGAGTGATGGAATTATGACCAATCTTTTAGTCTTTTTGAAATTTACTCTTCTAATTGTCTACAGTGAGCATATATTCCTCAAGGCAAAATACCCAATACCTAAGAGCTAGGAATAATGTTTAAGAAAAATTTTGTACCATGGCAGCATCAATGGGAAGATGGCCAATGTAGCCCAGAAGTCACCTGCTTTGAGAGACACCAGAGTCACTTGTGTTCATCAACTCCAGTGGGCTTGTTAAAAACTCCCCTTTCTCTGTCATATACAGAGAAGGCAGCATCCAAGACAACTGGGTTAGTACACACCAATTGTTTCTGTCTGTGCTGAAGTCACATCTCTCTCTGACAGGGTTGGGTATGTGCACTGGGATGCTTCGACCCTGGACATTTTCAGAAAAGCAGCTTCATTTGAACTACAAGAAGCAACCAAGTATCCCACACATGCCACAGCAAAGGATGACTGGGGTATATTTCCTTCCACTCCTTACCCTAGACACTTGAAAGTCAGTTAATGAATACTCAGCATAAGCCAGGTGAAGACAGTCCATTCTAAATTCCTCTGAGTGATGTTTGATTTTTTAATCTGAATTTGTCTTGGGGGGCAGCTTTGGAGACCTAAATTGGACAGCCATAAGGGGTGCTTTCATGTTGACCCTCTTGTTATGAGTGTGGATGAGTACTGAGATATAGAGTCTCGGAACCTCTCCTCCTCCTGTGAAGGAAGTCAGCAGTGCTGGGTGCAACCACTCACCCCAGGGGGAGAATATACCAACATGGCGCCAGGGCCCAGGTGCCAACACAGGGTTGTGAGGTCGAGGAAGGCTGGGCTGGATTTGGTGGCGCTGTCTAGCCTTTGTGACTTCAAGATCCCTGTAGGGGAAAGGGTGGAGCAGAAAGGTCAGTTGAAAGGCTTGTGGGAGGGCTGAAGCTGGAACCAGCATGGTTCCTTATTTTTTCTATTTTGATGCCAGAGAGTCACAGACCTCCTTATGAAACCTTCATCAACAACAAACAAGGGAGGGGGCTGCTTGGAGTCTATCTCTAGCCTTTATAGAAATGAAGTACTTAACTACTAATTAATTGACTAAAGTTGGGGGGGGGAGAGAGAGAGAGAGAGAAAAAAAAAGAAAAGAAACCATCACTTCCAAAATGAGGAGAGAAATTTATGGGATCTCTATTCAGGCAGACGCCCCACTTTCCTGAATCCCCAATCTAGTAGGGGAGGGAAGGAAATAGAAGTGGCAATGGGTCCCTGCTTGAGGTTGACCTGCATGGGGTCCACAGCACATGCATGGGCATGTTACTTGCACACACACACTTGTAAGGAATTGGACCTTGACCTGGGTGGAAACCAGGCACCTTACTGACACCTCTGACCCTATGTCCCCTCAGAAGTTTGAGTTCTACTTCAACTTGGAGTTAGCAGAGTCTCACAAGTCCAGGCTCTTGTCTTCTCCTTTGCTTCTTCTTCAGTCACCTCACAGTCGGGAACCTTCAGCAACTGCTTAGGGAGTGTGTTTTAATCTACAGTGAATACCCTATGTTGGAGGAATCCAGGTTGCCCTTTTCCCATTGGCCAGGACTTACCATCTAGATAGGGCTTCCATCCTGACCATGTCATGGCTGGCCATGTTTTTGCTCCCACACTGGATTGGACCTCAGAGTGCAGGTATTTGTACCTATCCAGCCCCACCATCATGCTGCCCAAAGGCCCTGCTCTGCAGATGGTGAACTAAGCTCAGATGTTTTATATCTTTCCTGGGAGTTCTAACATTTCAGGGACACTCAAGTTTCAAAGGGATGCAGTATGTTTTGTTAAAGATTGGTCACAAAGATAAGTAATTGGATAGAGCAGATGATCTATTTATGGCAAGTATGGTATTTTTTTTTAAAAAAGAGGGAATAAACGATGATAGGTCTGTGAGCCAGTATCTTCAAATGTAGTTACTTAAGAAAAGTTCAGTTGATAGCAAATTTTCCTGTTTAGAATGGTTTCCTCCAACCTGCCTGCAACTGAAAAACAGCTGGAATTTGTGTCAAGTTACAGACTGACTAGCCTTCTACTCCAAATGTATGCTTGGGGCCACCTGCCTGTCCCTGCCTGGTTCAAGATGCTTGGAAAGAAGTCACATGGCTTCTCAATCTGAGATACTTTTCTTCATTCTTCCTCAATCCCAAGTATGTCCTTCCCCTTAAGGGAGAAATCTAACTTTTCAAAGAAAAATGAAAATAAAATTGTCAATTAAAAAATTGGGTTTCCCCCCAAAATTATTTCCCTTCTCCATTGGATAAATCCTTCATCTTAAAATAATCCTTAGAACCTCAATTGGAACCCAATAGTATTTCCTTCTACCCAGCTCACGCCATCACCCAGTACACTCACACCCAGACCCTCACACACAACCTTCTGCAGAAGCTGGCCAGGGTCCCTGGGGAGGAAGTCTTGGGTAGCATACCCACACCTGCGTGCAGGTACATATTGACACAAACACACACAAAATGCACCAGAGAGAGACACACATACAGAGACCCACACTTGAGCCCACTCATGCACACCGATGTCATATCCAGATATGAATTACACACACAGTCAAAGAGAGCAGATGACAGGCAGGACTTACAGCCTGGTGGATAGAAGGGAGAGAAGGTCAGTGATTAGCAGGTGAGAAAAGGGAACCTAGGAGGAAGATAGGTTGGCAGACAGGTGATGAAACAGAGGACGTGGGGGCAGAAAGGCTGCTGAGTGGTTGGCAAAGTTCCCAAAGCACATCTGTCATGAAACAACTGGATTCTCTGCTACATGGTTGAGGATGGCTACACCAGCGTGGGGATTCTCTCCTGGCCTTTCCAGGGCTGCTCAGCACCGGCATGGCCCCGAGGTAACCGTGAGCTGCTCCTGCCCCTACAGCATCCACAACTCTCCGTCTGCCTTCGCTTGCCAGCACCTGCAGTGCCAACTCGCTCAGCGAGCATGAGACATGGGTGCATTTATTCCACCTCTATTTGGGTGTTAGCCACTAAGACAGCTGTTTTGGGATTCATGGCCTTGAATACCAAGAGGAAAAGGAAGAGGATGGAAGGTCAAGAGTTCTCCATTAATTTACACAATATCATACAAACTTGAGCCCATGGGAAACGGAGGCGTGCTCCCTGCATGTGACCCACTTTCTTTCATCTGTACAGAGGTCACACCCAGGCAAGGGGCAGATGTCCAGTGACAAAGGACACCCCCCACAATGGGGGCAAAGGTTTTGTTTGGTATACGTACTTGTACAACAGCAACCAGAGGCCACATTCCTTCTCCCTCCTCAACTGTGTGCTCCCCTCTCTTCTCTCATGGCTTTTGTGCCCAGCTGTGTCTTGAACTTCCAAAATTAGAGGACTAGATTCTGTGGAGTTCCAGAACTGTAATGTGAAGAACCACAGGGTCCTTGGGCCCAGTTCTTGGTTCTGCTCTCTGGGAATTTCAGCTGTACCAAAAAATAATTGGGAAAAAATGCAACACAAATGATAAAACCCCACCCTCTGGAAACTTCCACCACACACACACACACACTCCTCTGTCTGTCTGTCTGTCTGTCTCTCCAGGGATCTGCAGCCGCAGCACTGGTACCCATAGAGGCTTGCCCCTCCTGATACCTCCTAGGTCTCTGGGCTTCCATCTTGGGCCATAAAACCATTACAGTGATAGAGAGACAATAGTCATAATGCAATATTTCTATTTAAAAGGTGGAAAAGAAAAAAAAAGGAAACCACCCAATGATCGCGCGCGCGCGCACACACACACACACACACACACATCACAGCATTACTCCAAGGCTCTGATCTGCCCAGGGAGTGCAGGTGGGGAAGGACAGGGTGGCCTCTTGTCAACTGGGTGTAAGGCAGCTGGAAGGTGAGACTGGGTTTTCTGAGCATCCACCGAAGTGTCCTTTAATTGCTGCTGATCTTGCCTCTCAGCACGTTCTCTCCCCTTCCCACATCTAAAACTCTGTCCAAAAGTTTGGCCACAGAGAGAAAACTTCCTCCTTAGTTTGTTTTCTCTTCCATTGCTGTGTGTCGCTGGTGGGCCAGGAAGGAGCTCAGAACAGGAAGAGCAGGAGAAGTGGTTCTGAAAATGGCCTCCAAGAGATGGTCACGTTCTGTGAACTTGGGGCCTTGTTTCCCAGTGACATGACTGCTGGGGGCGGGGGGTTGGTGTCCTCTCCTGCTGGCCCCATGCATGGCACTTCCTTCTCTACACCTGGGTTGCTCCAGAACACTGCCACTGTCCCTTCCGGCTCACCACCACATCCTCAGGGGTGACAGGGAGCAAGATGCTGTCTCAGGTGGTGGTGTTGGCTTTGTCTTCAAGAAACCATGGAGCCAAAAGTCAAGAATTGATGGAAGAGTCACAGGATGGGAACACCTGCCCCATCTCCGTGATGAGGCGACACAAAGTCCGGCGAGATGCAGGTGCCTGAGCCAACTCAACCCTACCTACCTTGGCACTGGCATCATCTTGATTCAGTTTTGTTTTATATATGTATATTATATATATATTTATATATATGTGTGTGTATGGTTTGTTTGTTTGTTTGTTTGTTTGTTTTTAGCACACTGTCCCATTCTCGGGTCTGGATTTAGGGCAGTTGGTCCTCGGGACAGGTTGGACAGAAGGGGCCAAGGTACAGAAGAATCCCGAGATTAGCGTGAGGCCCAGGCCCCCCCATGCACAGAACATGGACCATCCGTAGCCATGGCTGATGTCATCGGGGAGTCCATACAGGTAGCGTGGGTAGCGTGACAGCTCGAAGTTGATCCCAGCCACACAGGTGCACAGTGAAATGATGCAGAAGGTTCCTGGAGAACAAGGGAAAGAATTATGGGGTGGAGAAATGGACAAGGAATGGGAAGGGAAAGAAAGGGAAGAGAAGGAAAGGGAAGAGAGGGGAGGGAGACAGAGAGAGAGATTAGGATTATTACATTTTCTATTTTTTTTTTGTACTAGAGATTGAAGCCAGGGGCATTCTACCTCTGAGCTATAACCTCAGATCTTTTCATTTTTGTTTTTTGAAACAGGGTCTCACTAAGTTGCTGAGGGCCTTGCTAAGTTGCTGAGGCTACAAACTTGAGATCCTCCTGTCTCAGCCTCCAAAGTACTGGGATTAAAGGTGTGGACCACCATGCCTGGCTTCAATTTTCTTGAGTAGAAGAAACTAGAAGATCCAGGCAAGAGCAGACTATTACCAAGATCGCCATCTGGAAATGTCCACGGGGAGGGGAATATTACTAAGGGATCTTCATTTCCTTACTCCCAGTCATTGTCCAGTCTTGGACAAACTCAGGAAGTCTCTTCTTTCAGAAAATACCCCAAATAAATATCTCATTAAAGTTTTGTGTAGGATGGAGTGAGGCAGGAGAGCATTTGGTTCATTCTTCGAAAGCATTTTAAATTCTTTGTCTTTCTTTGGAGACCCAGAATACATCCCATTTGGAACTTCTTCAATGGGAAAAACATATTTTTTGATTCTTTCTTTCTTTATTTATTGGTGCATTACACATCTTTTTAAAAATTTTCTATACAATATTAGGTATTCCTTTAATCTGTTCACCAACAACTCTTTAGACACCAAGAGAAAACTTCCTTCTCTGCTTGTATTCTTAGATTTCAAACTCCCAAAAGTCTTCCCCTGCTTCCTTTAAGAATACTTTCCAAAGTGTTCTCCATGGAACACTAAGCCTCTGAGGTACCCCTCTGCAACATGGGAGCAGAATCTAAACACTGGGAAGCCTGCACATCCTTATCACCCAGGAAGACTCCTCATCCACATTAGCACAGGGTAACTTGTCTAACTTGGCAGAATGAGATATTTCACAAGCTTATTTGATGCTGGAATCTCCTCTTAATATTATTCATATTAACCTCCAATGAGAAGATTGCTCTAAAAGGTAGAATGCATGAAGTGGTTTAGAATCATAAATCTATTTTTTAAAAAACACAGATTTGGTATACCTAGAATGGATTCAAGAGCCCTTTCAATATCTGCTCTCTTATCTTCCTTCTATAACCACTGATAGGAGAGCAAAGACCTGAAAAAGTACGTATAGTTTGGGAAGCTGGGCTTGGTGGATGGAAAGGAGAGGCATGTTTTGAAGGGGAGGGAATAAGAAGTGGTACATTATGTTCTGCATTTATTATAAAAAGTTTTGCTTCCTAACAGCAAAGATTCTTTAAGATCCAGCCTTATGTCTTCCAGAAGGTTCCTGGAGGACAAGGGAAAAATATGGAGAAGGGAAATGAGGCTCATGACTTTGAGACCATTTAAATGGCCATAGTAGCTGCAGTGGTACCTAACACGTATCAAGTGCTGTGTGCCTGGAATTATGCTCAGTGCCGAGCATGTATGAACCGTTAGTTCTTAAAGCAGCTCTATGAGGTGGGTTATATTATTCTCCCCATTTTACTGATGGCAGCATTGAAGCCCAGAGAGGTCAGGTCATTTGCTAAAAATCACAAATCTAGTAACTAGCAAAGGCAGGCTACAAACTCAGGCAGCTGGTTCAGAGCTTGCAGTCTTATCCACTGGGCCATTTAGGACTGGTGCCAGGCAAGGTGGTCCCTTCGCGGACCCCTGTTGTCCACCTATGTTCCAGCTGAATCCTGTGTCATTCAATATGGAATTGTTAAAGCAGATGGTGGGTCCCACCCCACTGTCTCTGGTTCTCAGGTTTTGGTGGGTGCCCGAGAACTTGCATTCTTAACAAGTTGATGGGTGATTGCTGATGCTGCTAGTCTGGTGACCACACTTTAGAACCATTGGCTTGGGGGGGAAAGGTTTTCATTGAAGAAAGAGGAAATGTAATAGGTCAGTGTTCAGATCACAGAGGAAGAAATACAAATAGGCACTGAAGGTGGAAAGTGCTCCATTTCCAGGTTAACTTGTTGAACTTGGTGGAATAAGATATTTCACAGGAATTGAAAATCAAAAGCATAGTGACAGGGCACAATCTATCAGGTTTGTGAAGTTATAGCTTGGTTTTCGGTTTTGCCCTCCTTTGTGAATGATCATCTCTAGAACGAGTAAGGGCTCAATAACATGGACCATCTCATAGACTGGGGGAAGTGCAGGCTGGTTTCTTTACTGAAGAGTGGTTGTTACAATAGTTATACTTTTGACCTACTGATTTCACTTAACCTGGGAGCAAAGATGAGGACCTAATGTCATTCATGTGGTAGAGTGGCTAGGGAGGAAGGGCCAACATGAACCCTGACACTGGGGTGAGTACTGTTCTCCAAGCTAAGGTTTGGAGCTTCATGCGGAGTCCTGGGTTAAGTTGAGGCACTTTGGTGGCTCCAGTCTGCATTTCCCAAGACCACTAAGGAAGAACTGTAGAGGACAGTCCTGAGGTAGGGAGACCAGTTAGGAGGCCGCTGTGGTCATCAGTGCGAAGGCAGGAGGACTGGCAGTGTGGGAACAGAGTCCGGGGATCCTAATGGCTTAGTGAATGACTATTCAGGGAATGATTATTTATAGAGATAACTGAAAGCGATGTGTCAGGGGTGATGTGGGCACAAGTGCAGTATAACTAAAATGCAATGCATATGCTCTGTGTATGTTTGTGTGCATGTGTATGTACTTATGTTTGTGTGTGTGTATGTATTTGTGCATGCACATGCAACTCTCATGTGCTTGTGTGTGCAGGTATGTGTGTGGCAACAACAATAGTATACACACACAAACAGCACCATCACTACTTGTGAGAACAGTGGTTTCAAACTTACAGGAGTTACAAGCATCACGGTCCCTCGCGTTGTGCACTAGGGCTCACAGTGAATTCTCTGTTGCTTCCCAGGGTGGATTAAGTCTCAGCTCAGACTTCCTGAGTCAGAATCTCTTGGGGGATAGCATGGGAATTTTCAGTTTCTGAAAGCTTCTCAGATGACATCACCCTATTGGAATCCCTGTGTCAGGGTAGAGGTGCTTTGTCTCACCTGGAGACACAGCTCCAGGTAAGTGAGGGATGGGGCAGCCTGTGGGGCACGGTCAAGTGGAGAACAAAAGAAAGCTGTGTCTTGACATGAGTTTCAAATAATCCAAGTTCTAACAGACCAAAGCCGGCCTGCTTGTTTCTCAAATACTGTGGCTGTGTTTCCAACTGCTGGCCTGGGAACACAGAGTGATCTGACACTGGGGCACGCTCAAATTCGAGCTGCCGTTGGGATGGCCAACGCACTGGAAAATGTGGATCTGGAGCAGGATAGAAAGTTCTGAACTGGAGATGTGGACCAAGTCAGCCTCAAAAACTGAAGCTCCGGATGTGACTGATGTCCCACGAGGACTTTATATAAACTGTATCTACAGAGGACACTTGAAAATGGGGACGTTTCTTCTCATCAGCAGCTCCGCTATCCTCGTCATTAAGTCCAGGTTTTTGTTCTGGGAGAGAAAGTCCATCTCAAGGAAGTGTTGGTCTTCCCACACTGCCTGTGGCTGAAAGAGCTCGATGTACAGGATTTTCATGACATATTCCACCAGTACGGTGGACAAGACACAAGGATGTGGCTGATAAATTGTTAGTGGAATGATAAGGCCCATGTGCACCTAATTACCAATTGAAAATGACCCAACTTCTTGATAACATCCATCTTGCTATGCTCTATTAATCGAGTTACTGGCGGGGGGTGGGCCTTCCTGCTTTCACTTCCTGTCATTTGTTCTGTGACTGTGGAATCGTTAAAAATTCCTCTTGACAATATTTCCATAGATAGGAAAACTTCCATGGCTCTCGCTTATGATGGTCCTTTAAGCAGGCTGTCTATGAGACTTGCTAGGAAGTTTAGAACCACAAGGAGGGGAAGATTGGAACAAGTTTTATTTATTTCCACATATGCTACTGTTTCCTATTATGAGCAAGGATTTATATTTTATGTACTTTTCTTATAAATTCAAATAGGAAAGTATGTCTTAATGGTTAGAAATGGATAGAAGCAAGCATGTAGTAGATCCTTAATAAATGGACCGAATGACTAATGTGTTTTCATTGTTCCTCAGCACCATATTCTGATGGGCAGCCAGGTGTGGTGTCATACACCTGTAATCCCAGTATTTAGGAGGCTGCAACAGGAGGATCACAAGTTTGAGGCCAGCCACAGCAACTTAGTGAGACTCTCAGCAATTTAGCAGGATCCTGTTTCAAAATAAATAATAATAATAATAATAATAATAATAACAATAATAATAATAATAATAATAATGATAATAATAGAAAGGGCTGGGGGTGTAGCTCAGAGGTAGAATGCCCCGGGTTTAATCCCTGGTACCAAAAACAAAATCTTTATGTGCTTTGACAACATCAACTGAGCCCTGGGGAGTGGGAAAGAAAGGGAGACAGATGAGCAAGGACCCAGCCTGACTGAGCTCTCTGTCGAATGTGACGAACCTAACTCTGCCTGTGGAGTGCAGAACTCCCTACACTGCCTAGCTAGGGTTAGGTGGAGGCCTTTGGGGGAACTAAATACAGATCTTAAATGGCTCTGTTGGAAAAGACGTCTCCACAAAAGTATAGCAATAGATAGCACGGGAATCACAGCCTCCTCCATCCACCCAAAGTTCGGCAATGCCATGGGCAGTTGGCACGGGGCTGGGGAGAGCTGCTGAACACATACGGGGGCTTCTGTTCAGAAAACAGTCGATACTCAGCCCATATGAAGGGCAGATCAGGGCTTCTGAGGCTAGTTCTTTAGACTTTGTCATTTTATTTCTCAGGAGCACTGAGTGATAGATAAGTGAGGATTCAAGAAAGGCAATAGTAATAATGCGTAGTCATATCTACTTAATATTACCTCCATGGTTTGGGGTTTGGTCCTAATTCCAATCATACTCCAATACTAATTGTAGTCATAGTATAGCAATTAAATGTAAAAACTCTCCCCCAAGCGTGTCCCTTTGGAGCGAGGCTCTGCTATGCGCTGCCAACGCTAACTGTGAGCAGTACTGAGTGTCACCCTGGCCAGGGCAGTAGTGGCAGTAGCAGCGGTGGCTGTGGCAAGCCATGTCAGGTCTGGGTGGGGTGACAGGTTGGCCGTGATGGGGTGGAGGGGACAGTTCCTGTGGCGCTGGGCTCCATGGGATGCAGAACAGCCAATCATGTTGGGGCCACGCATTATGCTAGATGCTCGGGAGATAAAAGGGAGAATAAGTCATGATCCCTGCCCTTAAGAAACTTTAATTAAGTCTAAAATAAAAAGCAAAAAAGAAATTGAGCTTATGATCTAGTAGGGATGTGAGACATGCATTAATGAAGAGTCGAGGATGAAGTGAAAATAGTCTGGACTGGAGATGAAGGGACCCGAGTTCACCAGCTCTGAGCCTTTGGTCCCCTTGCCTGTGAAGTCGGGGAGCGGAGGTAGATGACTGTAAGGTCCCTCACAAGTCTAGCAATGTCTAGGGAAAGAATGAATCACGAATACCCAGGGGTATATGTGAAGAGTAACTGTGAGGCAGACAGTGCTGCTGGACCAGGGGGCATTTCCCATGGGAAGAGGTCTTGATGGAGGAACAGGGTATCTTCAGGCAATAAACGAAAGGAGTCCTTAACTGGTGAGTGCCCTGTCATCCTGAGCTCCATGGCTGGGATGAGAGGGCCTGCTGCAACACCCCTTCTGCACCTCTCAACTGCAAAATGCTCACTGCTACCCTCCCAGTTGAGCTTCTGCCATTTCTTTTTTTTTTTTTTTTCGGTACCGGGGATTGAACCCAGGGGCGTTCTACCTCCGCGCTACACCCCCAGCCCTATTTTTTTTTTATTTTGAAACCGGGTCTCACAAAGTTGCGGAGGGCCTCAGTAGGTAGGTAGAGAGAGAGAGAGACAGGGGGAAGAGAGAGAGAGAGAGAGAGAGAGAGAGAGAGAGAGAGCTGAGGCTGGCTGCAAACCCGGATCCTCCGGTCTCTGCCTCCCAAAGCTTCTGCCATTTCTTGCATGAACCACCGTAATAGATCACTGGGGTTCAGCCTTCCTCTCTTGCCACATATAGTAGCCAGTGATATTTTAAATTTTTAATCAGATTATGGTTCTTTTTTTGCAGTACTGGGGATTGAACCCAGGGGCATTCTACCTC
>PVJS01011664.1:0-45296 GCA_004027185.1 Glis glis | reverse complement strand
GTGGGGCGGGACTTCGGGTGGGGCCTGAACGTAGGGTGGGGGCCTGAGCGTGGGGCGGGACCTCGGGTGGGGCCTGAGCGTAGGGCGGGGCCCGAGCGTGGGGCGTGGCCTCGGATGGGGCCTGCGCGTGGGGCGTGGCCTTGGGCGTGGCCTGGGCGTAGGGCGGGGCCTGTGTTCTGGGCGGCGAAGGTGCGAATCGGGTGTTTTCTGCGGGGCTGTGATTTGTGTAACTTTTTTGGACGCTGCTATCTGTTGTCCCCACCCAACCCCATACCTGCCAAGGAAATTCATTGTCTTACATTGTCTTTCTTAAATTTTATTCTTGTCATGCCCAATATATATATATATATATATATATTTTTTTTTTTTTTAACAGGATAGAACTTCTTTTTAGTTTCCTACTCCAATAAGTGCTGGTGAAACAGTCTAAATGAAAAAGCATTGTCAATGGTTTCCAACAATAAATTATCTTTTACATTTTCTTTCTTATTTGTTTGTTTTGGTGCTGAGGAACCTAGGAGCATTCTACCTCCGAGCTACACACCCTGACCTTACTTTTTTAATTTTGAAACAGGGTCTTGCTAAGTTACAGAGAGAGCCTAAAATCATTCCAGCTTCTACTATAAGTAAGGTACTGTTCTAAGCCTTGGGAATTCATTGTTGAATTAGATATAAAAGGTTTCTTCTCTCATAACTTCTAGTAGGGAATTTAAACAAGTAAACAAATCGGGTATTTGTTGAGTAATTACCTTGTGCCAGCCCTGTTATAAATACTTGGAGTGCACTTTCCCCTTTAATCCTCACAACCTGGGGATAGAGGTACATTATCGTCTGCATTTGGGGAATAAGGTGAAATGGACAAGACCACAGAGGAAGGGTTAGGATACAACCCTAGGCCGACTCCTGGGAATCCCAGTAGGGACATTGAACAAGCAGTTGCATAAATGCTTCCGAATCCCAGGAGAAACACTAAAGCCAGGGATGTGAATTTGGCCTTCATCTCCATGTAGAAGATATTTAAATAAGATTGAAAGAGAGTACTGGGGAGGATGCAAACTCAAGTCTGTATAGGGCTCTCCAGTGTAGGTGACGACAGACAAGAAGAGGAGACTGAGAATTCTGTTAGCAGGCAGGAAAACCACAAGTCTCTGGAATAACATGTTTCAAAGAAGAGAGAATGATCAACTGTGTGATGTTCTGCTGGGAGGCTGGGTAAGAAGAGAATAGAGAAATGATGGCTGGGTTAGGCCACCCCTCCAAGAGCAGGGCTGTGGGTGGTGAGGACCACAGCCTGGCCCAGTGGGATGAGGAGAGAGTGGAGGCAAGGAGGTAGAAGTGGTGTGTTTTGACTTACTGTTTTGATGGATTTAGGGATATGGGTGACCAGAGAAATGCGGCGGTAGCTGGAGGAAGATGAGAGATCAGGGGGAGGGACTTTGAGGTTGCTGTGCTGTGCTACAAGGTAGGAATTAATATTATGGGTGTTTGTTGCTGGGAATGATCCAAGGGAGAGAAAAAATTTGATGCCACAGGAAAAAGAAGCAACCAGCTCCCCCCCCACACACACCCCTTGGGGTATTGGGGATTAAACCCAGGGGCAGTTACCTCTGAGATAAACCCACATCACCACCACAACTCCTCCTTTTTTTAAAGCAGGGTCTTGCTAAATTGTTGAGTGACTTGCTAAGTTGCTGAGGCTGGCCTCAAACCAGTGATCCTCCTGTCTTAGCCTCCCAAGTACTGGGATTATAGTTGTGCACCACCATGCCTGGCTACCAAGCCCCCTTAAAAGCAATATGTATGGAGTCCAGTGCACAAGCAAAAGATTCACTCTTGATAGGGGCACAGATTCTTCCTCACCTTGGGTATGGGGGTGGTAGGGAAGAGGGCCAGAGAGTCCTACACACACGAGTTGTAGTGCAAGGTGGTTGGTAGATTTAGAGGGAGAAGGTGGCTTTCTCCAAATCTACCAATGTGAAGTAGGAAAAAGTAAGGCACTTGAGTGTATTAAGAAGACCAAATCTAGCCAGGCGTGGTGGCGCACGCTTGTAATCCCAGTACTTTGGGAGGCGGAGACCGGAGGATCCGGGTTCAACGCCAGCCTCAGCTTTCTCTCTCTCTCTCTCTCTCTCTCTCTCTCTCTCTCTCTCTGTCTCTCTCTCTCTCTCCTTAGTGAGGCCCTCCGCAACTTCGTGAGACCCAGTTTCAAAATAAAGTATAAAAAATAGGGCCGGGGGCGTAGCGCGGAGGTAGAATGCCCCTGCGTTCAATCCCCGGTACCGAAAAAAAAAGAAGAAGAAGATCAAATCTTTCATCTATATATTTACCTTTCCTCCAAAATGAGGCCTGTTGCTACAACACTGTCCAAATTTCTATGATTGCTAGTCCAGAATAATCTTGCAGCCTTAGGGAAAATAAATTAGTCAATAATTTAAATTGAGTGTTGTTGTGAGGAACAATACTGGACTGGATGCTATCAGGGAAAACAGGAACCACCAAGATGATCAGTGAGTTTAAGGTCTTTCATGATATATTAGGATGGAAAATTACAAAAATTAAACAATCTCATACAAAGAAAGTCAGAGAAGGCCTTTGTGACAAGTAGAATAGGCAGCTGCCTGTGTCCTCAGCTACAAAGATATTTTTATTGTGTAGTTTCCTTTTTTGCATTTTGTACCAATTCCAATTTAACATGACAGGTTTGTCTTTCCCCACCTTCTTTCATATTTGCATTTTTCTCTTACACTGAAAATCTTGGTTACTTAAAATATCAACATATTGCCAGGCATGGTGGCGCATGCTTGTAATCCCAGTACTTGGGAGGCAGAGACCAGAGGATCGCAGGTTTGTGGCCAGCCTCAGCTACTTAGGCCCTCCGCAACTTAGTGAGACCCTGTTTCAAAATAAAGAATAAAAATTAGGGCTGGAGGTGTAGGCCGGAGGTACAATGCCCCTGGGTTCAAGCCCCAGTACTGCAAAAACAAAACATATTTACTTGTTCCCTTTATCTTGCAACAACCATGCAGTTTCAAGTTACAATTTTAATATTACCATTAACTGAATGTACTGAATGAAGCTTCAGATCCTTTGCAGTTGTTTTTGTCCTTAGGATCCTTCCTGAGTTGTGTTCAAAACATGTAAGCCGGGCATGGTGGCACACGCTTGTAATCCCAGTACTTGGGAGGCTGAGACAGGAGGATCCGGGTTCGTGGCCAGCCTCAGCTACTTAGTGAGGCCCTCTGCAATTTAGTGAGACCCTGTTTCAAAATACAAGGATAAAAAATAGGGCTAAGTGTGTAGCTCGGAAGTAGAATGCCCCTGGGTTCAATCCCCAGTACTGCAAATAAATAAATAAATATATATATATATATATATCATGTAAAACATATGTAAAGATGTAAAGTCAAAACGATATGACAAGATGTTTAAAGAAGTATTGCTCCCAAACATGTCTTCTCTACACCATTTCAACCGATTCTCTGAGTAACTGTTTTCTATTAATTTCTGACTTGTTCTTTTATGTTTCTTTTTGCAAAAAGTAAATACACATATGAATTCATATTTTTCCTTTTCTCCTACAAAAATAGGTAGCATACTGTATTCGTTTTCTAAAGCTATCATAACAAAGGACCATAAACCAGCTAGCTTAGAACGACAGACATTTATTCTATTATAGTTCAGGAGGCCAAAAGTCAAAGCCAAGGTGTCAGCGATATGGTTTCTTCTTGGAACCTTAGAGGGGAACATCTGTCCTGTGCCTCTCCCCTTGCTTCTGACAATTCTAGTAATCCTTGATGGTACTTGGCCCGTGGAAGCATTCCTACAGTCTCTGTCTCCATTTGTGCATGACCTTCTTTGTCCCTGTGTATCTGTGCCTTGGTACCCAAATTTCCCTCTTCTTATGAGGTTATGAGGTGACCAGTCATTATCTAATATTAATTTTTTTAAAACACTTTAATTAATTCAATATTAATTTTAACCCCTGCAAAGACTATTTCCAAATAAGGTCACATTCAGGTTATCAAAGGTTAGGACTTCAGCATAACTCTTTGGGAGACACAATTATTTTTTTGTTTTTGGTGTACTGGGGATTGGACCCAGGGGCTTCTACCTCTGTGCTACACCCCTAGCTCTATCTTTTATTCTTTATTTTGAAACAGGGCCTCACTAAATTGCAGAGGGCCTCACTAAGTAGCTGAGGCTGGCCACGAACCTGCGATCCTCTGGTCTCAGCCTCCCAAGTACTGGGATTACAAGCGTGCGTCACCACGCCCGACTTGGGAGACACAATTTAACCAATAACATATATTATAGATAATACTCCATACTGTACATTTTTGACAGTATATCCTGAAGCTCATTTCCTATCAGTTTGCGGAAATTTTCCTCAATTTTTTTTTAATGAAAGCACGTTACTCCATTATCTTATTCTGTCTTCTACTGATAGATGTTTGAGGTATTTCCAGTCTTTTGCTGTTGCAAGCAATGACTCATAGGCATTTCATATTTGGCAAACTGTATTTTCCATGGGATTGCCAGCTCAAAGGATGGCTGCAAATGCAACCTAGTTAGATATTGCTCAGTCTCTCTCTACAGGAACTGCACCATGTTGCACTCCACTAAAAGCGTGTGAGTGTGCCTGTTTCGCCTTCCATCGCAGTACTTGTTTGAGTTTTGGGATTTTTGACGATCTAAGTAGGTGAAATAATGGTATCCCCAGGAACTTTAGTATTGGGGATTGAACCCAGGGGCTTCTACCTCTGAGCTACACTCCCAGCCCTTCTTATTTTTATTTTGAAACAGGTCTCCCTAAGTTGCTGAGGCTGGCCTAGAACTGTGATCCTCCTATCTCAGTCTCCCAAGTACTGGAATTACAGGTGTGCACCACCACGCCAGGCTAAGCCTGTCCTTTTAATCATTCTTATGTTTCTTGGTTTGGTCTTTGAGTACAAGCCTATTTTTCCTCTGATTACATCTACTTTTCACTAAAATATTATTTGAAAATACTACTTTATTTCATGGCCAATTTTATTCCACTTTGGTGTTTTCCTTACCAAGCCTTAATTTTTTGGGGTTCTTGATCTGTCATAGTCTCTTTGTCTTTTACTCCATGTATCTCCTGTCTTCCCTCTTATGAACGCTGATGCTGTGCTATTTAGTGTATAGAATTTGTAACTTAGATCTATCCTGTGGATTATGCCTCTTATTATTGTAAAGTACCCTTCCTGTTTAATGATATTTTTTTGTCCTGAATTCAATTGTATCTGAATATATCTGGTGATTCTTTTTATTTGTATTTTTTCCTGGCATGCTTTTATCTATTCACTTAGTTCCAACATTCAAAAATCATTTTGCTTAGACATGCTTCTTATATGTAGCATACTATTGAACATTGCTTCATGACCAATGTGTTTTTCAAGACACAATCTTGTATTTCTGGCTTTCACTGTCAATTTTTTGAAACAACAACAACAACAAAAATAACCTCTGTATTTCCTGTCACCAATTCCTGACTTTCTACTAGCTTCTCAAACCTGCCTTGACCGTGAAGTATACAGCAGCAGGGTAGTGAGTAAAGAAAGAAGGCAAGTCAACGAGAGTGAAAGAAAAGACTATACCTCTTTGCTGTACTGCTGTTTACTGATTTGGGGCTGGGGCAAAGGAAGGCTTTGAATTCATCATGAGATGATATGATAGTTTCAATTTGGGCAGTACTGACTTTTAATACCTGAAAACAAATACCCAAAATAACAAGAAAATGTATGGGCTCTACCAAAAATATTATCTAGGGACAGGGAAGGGATAGTTAACAGATTAAACTTAAAGAACAATCAGCTCAGTCCCAGCACTTGGAAGGCTGAGACAGGAGGATCGCAGGTTTGAGACCAGCCTCAGAAACCTAATGAGACCTTGTTTCAAAACAAAAAATAAAAAGTGCTGAGGGTATATCTCAGAGGTAGAATGCCCCTGGGGTTCAATCCCTTATACAAAACAGAAAAAAAATCAGCAAGAGGAAAAGAAGGTTATTTTCCAATTATAACAAAACAAGTTTAATCCAATTATTGTTAAGTAGTGATTTAAAATGTTTTACAGAAGGATCACTATTGCAAATTCAAGAAATAATGAAATAGTTAGGATTCATCCCAAGGTTACAGAATAATGTGCTGAAAATGGGTGGAATTGCTCCAGAGAGTTATGCAAAATTCAGATGTATTCTTATGCCTGGGCACTGGAAAATTTGTTCTTTTAAATAAGGCTTAGTTATCCACAGAATATTTTTATCACTCTTTCAAATACACTAACAAATGGATGATTTTATAGCACCCTATAGAATTCACCAGTATAAGGTGACAGGGCAGGAATAAATTGTTATACTGACTTCTGAGAACAGACTGCCAGCTAACCAATATTATATAACCAATACATATGGAGTGCTATCACCCTCGGCAATTTTCTCTCTCAAATAAGAAGAATTGAAATCTCCTTCTATCAACCTTTTACTATTTCCATACAAGATGTTCTATTGTTTAAATCAAACTGTATTTCTGGACACTAAAAAGAGAAAATGATTTAGAGTTCCTAGCCTTTCAACTTTTATTATATAGTTCCTTGGTAGAGATAGTGTTCCCTAACCAAACACTCTCTACCAGACTGTAGTTCCCCCAGGATGGGACAAAAAGATTGATTGTTCAACAAAAACTACAAGAGCCACAATGACAACAGGGAATCTTTACTTCAAATGTAGCTGACAGGACTGTGTCAGGCACATCTGAACAAAAAGAAAAAATGTAAATGTTTATTTAAAAAATAAAAAATGTAAATGTTTATTTAAAAAATAAGCATCCCTACTTCTGATTGCCTATACTGTGCCAAACATTCTTGTTAACACTCATAGCTTCTCTTTGGTATAAATAAGTATATTAAGTTTGAGAGACTTTTAAAGATAATACGGCTAGCCTGTGGCAGAGCCAGGCTCAAGCCTGAATGTGATTTTATGGTTAATACTAATTTCCCTCAACTACAAAACATCCAAGTTGATTTTTCTTCTTTTAAAAAATGATTATTTATTGGATGCCAGCAGAAATTAAAGAAGACATTGTGTTTGAATGGTTGTTGTTTTTTTTTCTGTTGGTTCCAGGTTTACGTCCCTCAGGCCAGCCTTAGGGAAATGAACCATCTTCAGGGAGAGTAATAGTATAACAACTACATCACTGAGTCCCAGTAGAGTACTTTTCCCTGAGAATTCAAGCCCATATGACAAACATGAATCTATCATTTCAAAATTAACTTCAGAAAAGTTATTGTGGGGTCATTTCTTTTGCAGTTAGATAGGAAATTAAACTCATATATCATCCATAGAGTCCCTTGGATTTAGAATTTCTCATAAACAGATAGCTCATAGGTACAAAAGAGCTCTCCAATTAAATATTTATTCTTGTTTGAGCATTTTAAATCAAAACCAGATCCTCACATAAAAACGTAGAAGTTAAATCGTATATCAAGAAAATGATCAAACATTAGCGAGTGGTTGGGATTTCAGCAATCTTGGACATTTTTGTAATTATTGTATATTAATATGAGCAGATGTACTGGCCACCTTGGAGGTGCTGTTTCTCCTCCTTCTCCTCCTCTTTTCTGCCTCCTCTTTCTTCCTAAGAAACGTGTGTTTATTTTCAGTCAGTCTTATTTCCGTTTTGCTTCAGAGCCTGTGGAAGAGCAGCTTAAGCACTAAGTGGTGGTTCCTGCCCATTCAGTGGCCTGAGCCGTGGGAGCCGCAGAGGAGTCTTCAGCAGGGACCTTTTGAATAGCCACAGAGGGCACCTGGCCACCTTCACACCTGTCTGTGACCTCAGGTTGAGTAGTAGTGAACTCGGGACCGAGAGCAGTCCGTCCACCTTGAAATTCCTCCTTGATCTTAGCTTCTTTTGATGTCAGAAAAACAATCAGCTATTTTAAAAATCACCGCTTTTGGATTTTTGTTACAAACAGGCTGAGATAATACTGAATGATACTGTTGGTTTCATATTAATTGGGCCTATAAAATAGGACAAAAAGTAAACATACAGTGATAGGCACAATTTGGAGCACAGGAACATGTTATGGACTACTCATTGGCCAGGAGAATCAGCAAGTGTTGGGGCTGTTACCAAGGAAGGACTGCAGATACCAAACCAGGTGGTGAAGTGCCAGGTTCGTGATCTCACCAAGGACTACCAGGGAGCCGATTCCGATGCAAAACACACGAGGGTCCTTTATTCAAGCTCGAGCTTGGGCCTCTTCCGTGCACCAACGCAGTGGTCACAGGGAGAAGCCCCTTGCTCTCCGAGAACAAAGCTTTTATCCCCCAAGGAGGCAGCCCACCTCACCTTTACATTGATAGGCTAGTTTAAAACATAAGCTTATTGGCGTTCTCTGGTTGGTTTAACTTTCGTGCCTTAGGTAGGGGTCATCGTTAGGGAAGCTTTAACCTTGTATGGTGACCTCTTTCAGGATGGACGGAGGGACCTGCTGACTCTGGTCAGAGTAGCCTCGTCCAGCCCAAATTTTTTGGATTTCTAAACCCAGGTGTGTTTGACACCGATTGGCTGTGTCTAGGGGTTGCTAGGGACAAGATCAGATTACAGGGTGTGGGGGCAATATGCTATAGAAACTTAACTTCTAGAAAACAGGTACTTAAGCCTATTTTACTTAAAGCTTTAACTAAAGCCTGTTATGGCTTTATTTTGGCTGTTCAGTGGCCTTAGGACAGAGGAACACAAGAATAAATGCCCCCCCACCCCCGCTGATTTGGACATGGAAGGCAGCATCATAGAGAGATTGTTCAGGAGGTATTATAGAGAAGTCTGGGGAAGTACCTGGTAGAAACCTTAGTGGAATCAATAGCAAAAGAAAACGGGAAAGGTTTTGGTATTGTGAAATATGTAAATCCAAGCACATGCTTGGCTACTGACTGCTGGCCAGTGTAGATGAATGAGAGATAATGACTAGTTCTTGTTGTTCTGTTTCCTCTCCTTATCAATATTTCTTCAGGAATTGCTTTTTAATATGGGAGACAGGGATGTTCACTCCCTTGGCAGAGCTTGGAAGTGTAGCTACCAGACACTTATAAAAGAATTACTATTTTTCTCCTTTAAGGCCACCAAGTGATAGGGAGGCTAGTAGGAAAAAGGCATAAAGAGCAGAAGTTTTCAATATAGAGTAGACAAAATATTATACAGATTGAGCATTCCTAACCAGAATACCTGAAATATGAAATGCTCCAAAACCCTACACTCATGTTGGTGCTTAAAAGCCTTCAGATTTTGGAGTATTTTGGATTCCAGCTTTTCAGATTAGGGATGCTCAATTGGTAAGGTCTATGCAAATATTAAAAAATCTGAAAAACTCCGAAATCTGAAAATACTTTTGGTCCTAGGCATTTTTAATAAGGGATTCTCAATGTGTATTTCATAAGGTAGATATAATTGACATATTATTGACTCTATGCATTGAAACTGAGATGTCTTTTTTTTTTCTTGCGGTACTGGGGATTGAACCCAGGGGCATTCTACCTCCAAACTATACCCCCAGTCCTATTTTTTATTCTTTATTTTGAAACAGGGTCTCACAAAGTTGCAGAGGGCCTCACTAAGTAGCCGAGGCTGGCCGCAAACCTGCAATCCTCCTGTCTCAGCCTCCCAGGTACTGGGATTACATGTGTGTGCCACCATGCCTGGCTGAGATGTCTTTTTAACACTTAGGAGATGTTCACAAAAATTAGTCATCTATTTAGGCCACAAGGCCATCAGCAAATACCAAAAAGCAGAAATAATGCAAATATAATGTTCTGATCACAAAGCATATCAACTGAGAAGAATAAAAGACCCTATTACACGGAATTTTAAAACTCTAGAGTCAAAGATAATATCAAAACTAATGTGCCAGGCGCGGTGGCGCACGCTTGTAATCCCAGTACTTTGGGAGGCGGAGACCAGAGGATCCGGGTTCGCGGCCAGCCTCAGCTCTATCTCTCTCTCTCTCCCTGCCTCTCTCTCTCTCTCTCTCTCTCTCTCTCTCTCTCTCTCTCTCTCTCCTTAGTGAGGCCCTCTGCAACTTTGTGAGACCCAGTTTCAAAGTAAAGTATAAAAAATAGGGCCGGGGGTGTAGTGCGGAGGTAGAACGCCCCTGCGTTCAATCCCCGGTACCGCAGAAAAAACAAAAAGAAAACTAATGTTACAGTTTAATTAGGAGACATTGATAACATTACATGCTAGTATTCATGGGATACAGCTAAAGCAATCTGCAGCATAAATTAATCAGTTTTCAGTAATTATGTTAACAAAAGAATAAGAATAAGTGAATTAACCACTCAGCTCAAAAATACAGGGGGGGGGGGAATCAATAACCACAAGAACTATCAGCTCCAGGGCTTCACAGTCAAAAAGGAGAGGAAAAAAATAAACTAAGAAAATAATAAAATACTGAAAAATTATGACCCCAACGAATAGCTTTAATAAATTAAATAATCTACTAGTGAACTTGATCAGGAATTATAAATAAGGGAGCATAAATATATGTTATCAAAATACAAAGGAAAATAAAGAAGTGATAGGAGACTCTTTTGCTTAGCTATCTGTAAATAAATTCTAATATCTGGATGAATCATTTCCTAGGAAAGTACAATTTACTAAAATTAGTAAATTAAAATCTAAACATTAAATATTAAAAACCCAAGAAAAAGAAAAAAACCAAAAAAAAAATTGTCAAAGAGGTAGGTTCCCAAAGAACATCCAGGTCAGAGGGCTTCACAGGCTAATCTTATCAAATCTTTCTGGAAAAAATAGTACTAATGCTAAATTATTCCAGATCAGAGGCACAAGAGGAAAGCTTCCAAGTTATAAGAAAAAATAAGTAACATACGGTTGTTACCAAACACTGACAGCAATAGCAAAAAAGAGAAAAAGAAGTTGCTGACAAAAACCACTTATGAATATTGATGCAAAAATGTTTACCAAAGCTTTAGCAAACTAAATCCAGCAGCATCTTTAAAGAATTAAGAGAAAAAGAGTTCTCTCTTTCCCACCCAAGGTATCTAGAATGATCCAGCATTACCCAGTATGCAAATGAGTGGTTAGTGGCATCAGCCGGCTCACTCAGCATCCATCTATTCCAGTCTTTTCAGTGTGCCATCCTCTGCCTTAGAGGTGGGAATGTCAGAATCTTTACTTCCCAGGCTCCCTTGCTGTGAGGGTCCTCAGTGTGACTTATGTTTGCCAACCAGATCTATGCATTTGTATAAAACGTGATTTCAGAACTCAAATAAATAGGGCAAGAGGCATCCATTATTCTGGGGTAGCTTTTAGCAGGCACAATGACACTCTGGAGCTGATGGTTCTTGTGTTGGTTTCCTATTCTCCAGAGGTGACAGATAAGAAGGTGTATTTCTGGAGCCAAGAACTATGGTGGCAGGTTCTCGTTCTCTGATCACATGACGATGGTATGCTCAGGAGCTATTGGATGGGAGCTAGACTTCCAAACTCTGACCAAGGGAGCCGGCCGGTTTTGTAGTGTGGTTCTCAGGGTCCCTCCTAGCCAGTCTTCTTCTAGCTCACCACTGATTCATAAGCAGTTGATTGCCTGTGTTAAATCCCTTTCTGTTTTCTGTAAATGTATCTGCCTGATAAAATTGATTTAAAAAGAAAAAATACATATGATTTTCTTCAAATATGATGAAAAAGCATTAGATGAATTTCAATATTTGTACTTGATTTTTAAAAAAATCCTAATAAAATAGGAAAGGTCAATATTTATCAAACTGCCATCATTTTACTAAATGAAGAAACCCTGAAAGCATTTCCATTAAAATCAACAGCAAAGCTGGGCATGGTGGCATACGCTTGTAATTCCAGTACTTGGGAGGCTGAGACAGGAAGATCGCAGGTTTGGGGCCAACCTCAGCTACTTAGTAAGGCCCTCCGCAACTTAGTGAGACCCTGTTTCAAAATAAAGAATAAAAAAAAAAATAGGGCTGGGGTGTAGCTTGGAGATAGAATGCCCATGGGTTCAATCCTCATTACCGAAAAAAAAAATCAACAGCAAGACACTTATGTTGACAGTCACCACTATTGTTCAGTTCTAGAGATTTAGCCCATGCAAATCAGACAAAAGAGGTATGTGAGAGATAAAAGCATTGGAAGACAGGCACAATGATTATGATTTATAGATAATTGTATACCTGGAAAACTCAAGAAACTCAACTACAAATCTATTGCAAACAGTATGAGAACTTGTGGTTTGGGTTGATACAAAATTAGTGTGCAAAATTTAATTGCCTTCAAACCAGGCATAGGATATGGTAATCCCAGCTATTTGTGAGGCTGAGGCAGGAGGATTGTGAATTTGAGGCCAGCCTGGGCAAAACTGTGAGACTCAGTCTCAAAACAAGCAAACAAACAAACAAACAAGCCCATCAATTACCTTCATCTATACACACAATTGTTTGAAAACACAATGAGACAAAAGACCTAATTTGACAAAGCAAAAAAGAAAAGACCTTAAAATAAACTGAAGCATAATCTCCATTCTAGAAAGGACTTTGCCTGTTCACTGTTATGTTTTTGAATATATAAAGTAACAAAATATAAATAGAAAGTTAATTAATTAATTTGTGGTGCTGGGGACCCAACCCAGGGCCTCATACATACTAGGCAAGTACTCTACCACTGAGCTACAGCCTCAACCCAAAATAGAAATTTAAAATAGACCAGCAGGTCTATAGCTTAAATGAAAAAAATCTATTATTATATAGATATAATAGATATGCTATTATTGCTACTGAGAAGCCCAGTATGAATTTGATTCGTATCCATCTTTAGCTAATGTGTTTCTTCATTTTGAAACTCTCTAAAAAACAGAATAAGATCAAATCATTTAGCTACTGACTACCAGAGTTTTGAGCAGGACTGAGTCTGCCAAATCTACTTGAGCACTGGGGTGTTCTCTTCCTTAAATCTCAGACTTCAATGCCTACTTACTCTGAGTAATATAATGCCAAAAATATAAGCACAATTGATTTTCAACCAATTCAGCTCAGTCTTTAAAGATTTCCTATCAGTGGAATTTGAGAATGCCACCTTTCTTAAATCATCTAAAACTGCATTTCAGTTTTAATCCACCAGATGTCACCTGAGAAACAGTAAAACACACTACAGACTGTATTTGATTCTTCACAAATGCAAAAGATTTTCATCTTTTATGCATGAAAATTAGAATGTTCTTCTTACAAAATGTCAGTAATAGGAGTAGGAAGAAGCATACCAGTTAAAACCCTGGCAGATAAATAAAAACACTGTCATATTCAGACTCTCAAATATAATCAACCGACAGTCTCCTAAATAGGTTGTTTCCAAAATTTTATACTAAATCTAAGAAAGTTTTTAGTAAAAAATTGTTATAGTTTTCAATACTGTCAATTTTTATATGACACAAACAGCTTTTTAAAATCATCAATTCTTTATACCAGAATATAAACCGAGAGAGAGAGAGAGAGAGAGAGAGAGAGAGACTCAACTTCATTGTTCTGTAATCAATTATTCCCTAATATATTATTTGGATACCTGTAAACCCTGCATGTTCTAGCCCCTGACCACCTCTCCTGCTTCCTTCTGCTTCTTTCCTGGTTCTGCAGTCAACCCTGGACTTCTTTCAGCTCCCAGAATGGGCCTGTATCCCTTTGCTTATATTAGCAGCTCTTCCGGAATAAGCCTCTTAGTCCTTCCTTTATTGTATTAGTGATGATCCTTCTAGAGACAGTTTGAAAATCAGTTCCCAGGGAAGATCTCTTAGGCTACCTCCACCCCCATCTAGATTTGAATTCCTTCTAATTTGCTTTTTTTATTTCATAACCCTTGTGACCATTTGTTATCTATTCATGCGAGGATTTCATGAATGTCCTTTCTCTTCTAGAGAGTAACCTGCATGGGGCTCCTCTGTGTCTCTGCTGTCCAGTACTGAGTCCACAGTAGCACCTAATAAATGTTTGCTGAAGGAAAGAATCACTGAATTCAGATTTTAATGTTTATATTCCTTCTTCTGTTAAAATGCAAGTTCAGGGAAGGATGATCTTTGTTCTGTTCACTGTGGCATCCCTATGCCTGCAACAGGCCCAACATACTTATCAATAAATATTTTTTAGGTGAATTCATGAATAAATAAATAAGCATAGGCTGGATGCAGTGGCATACTCCTGTAATCCTAGTACTTGGAAGACTGGAACAGAATGATCACAGGTTTGAGGTCAGCCTCAGCAATTTAGTGAGACTGTCAGCAACTTAGTGAGACCTTGTTTCAAAATAAAAAATAAAATAGGGCTGGGGGGTGTAGCTCAGAGGTAGAATACTCCTTGGTTCAACCCCCAGTTCCAAAAATAATAAATAAATAAGCATGTATTTTCTTTTTTTTTTTTGGTATATGTATGATGGTACTGGGGATTGAACCCAGGGGCATTCTACCCTCAAGCTACACCCCCCAGCCCTTTTTATGTTTTGTTTTGAAACAGGGTCTTTCTAGGTTGCTGAGACTGTCCTTCAATCCTTCTGTCTCAGCCTCCCAAGTAGTGGGACTACAGGTGTGCGCCACCATGCGTGGCTAGCATATATTTTCTGAAACAAAAATCAGGACATGTTTAGGAAAGTACTTAAAATGAGGACTAACTTAGACATTATAACAGCTAACAAATTAAAAATAATTCTTTAATATTATCTAATAGCAGCCAGGCGTGGTGGCACACGCCTGTTATCCCAGTACTTGGGAGACTGAGACAGGAGAATCACAGGTTCGAGACCAGTGCATGGTAACTTAATGAGTTAAGTGGTAGTATACCCCTAGGTTCAATCACCAGTAAAAAAAAAAAAAAAAAAAAAGGAAATGAAGACTAACTCTTGACATGTAGGATGGAGGATAGCCAAAGATGGGAGCAGTTGAATGTCTTAACTATCTTTGTGCACTGGTGAAGTGAGATGAGACTCCTGGGTGAAATGACATTTCACTTATTATTTTCTTACAGTAGTAAATTAATTCCTCATTGCTCTCATTCACTTGCTCAGGAACCAACCAAAACATGACGCTGAGCTCTTTCTTCGGGCGGTTGTCCTTCTTAGGAATGCTGGGATAAGGGGCTTTTCCAAGTACTGCCACAACATGGCCCAGGGATCATGACTGGAAGGGTTCAGTCAACTATTCCACAAACATCATTCATTCATTCTTTCACTCCACAGATTTTTGTTGAATGATTATTATGTGCTAGTTACAATGCTTAATGCAGGGCTACAAAGCCAAAGGAGACATGGTTGTTGCCCTCAGGAAGCTTACTATCTTGTTGGGAAAGACAGGACAATAGGCCACAGGTGAAATTCAGTGTGGCCCATATAATTTTTTTGTGTGTGTGGTACCGGGGATTGAACGCAGGGGCGTTCTACCTCCGCAGTACACCCCCGGCCCTATTTTTTTATACTTTATTTTGAAACCTGGTCTCACGAAGTTGCGGAGGGCCTCACTAGGTAGAGAGAGAGAGAGAGAGACAGGGAGAGAAAGAGAGAGAGAGAGAGAGAGAGAGAGAGAGAGAGAGAGCGGGCTGAGGCTGGCAGCGAACCCGGATCCTCTGGTCTCCACCTCCCAAAGTATTGGGATTACAAGTGTGCGCCACCACGCCCGGCCTTGGCCCATGTAATTATGATGCACAGGGTATGCTAGGACAGCTGAGCATAAATTGGAGGAGTTGAGGTAGAGGGTCCTCATGAGGGCCTACTTAACAAGGTCACACCCAAGCTTAGTTTTTGAGGACTAGAAGAAGAAGTTTGTTAAAGTAATAAGGGAAGAGAAAACAGCTTCTTAGATGAGAAAATGACCTGAGGGAGAGCACAGAGAAACAAGACAGGCTGGCTCATTTAGGGAACTAGAGGAGATTCAGCAGTGGAAGGGAGTCACAGTGAATCTGACAGAGACGACAAGTCAATTTATCCACCCCCACTCTCCCAGTCCCCCAGTGAATAATTCCTTTTTTTGCACACAAGGCAAAAATAAATGAGAGATAGTAGAAGTTTCCAGCATGCGTGACGGTTAGGGCAAATACAGGCTTACAAATCAGTGTGAGCTTCTATGACTAGTTTCCAAGGAGAAATAAATGACGCTGGTCAACAGAGACCAGGCAAAGACTCTAGTAAGGACACCTTGCCTCTGCAACGTGACACTGTTGTAGCCTGGCTTCCCTTAGAAACCAGAGGCAAACACAAGGGAGGCTTGAACCAGCCTCCATTTGGTCACAGCCCTCCATCTCATGAACGGGTTCAGTAAGGCCAAGGGAATTACTGCGTCTCAAGGCAGCCCATCAGAAGAAAGGAAAGGAAAACAATTTATCTGCCTCTCCCTCCATTCCCTGCATCCCACAAGTCAAGAGTCTCCCCACGGGGCAGTAACCTCCTTGGAAAGGTGTGATCCAGGCCGGGCGTGGTGGCGCACGCTTGTAATCCCAGTACTTTGGGAGGCGGAGACCGGAGGATCCGGGTTCACCGCCAGCCTCAGCTCTCTCTCTCTCTCTCTCCCTGTCTCTCTCTCTCTCTCTCTCTC
Organism: Glis glis; assembly: GCA_004027185.1. NCBI lineage: Eukaryota > Metazoa > Chordata > Mammalia > Rodentia > Gliridae > Glis > Glis glis. The sequence continues at coordinate 28,694 of PVJS01011664.1, read as the reverse complement.
TCTCTCTCTCTCTCCTTAGTGAGGCCCTCCGCAACTTCGTGAGACCCGATTTCAAAATAAAGTATAAAAAATAGGGCCGGGGGCGTAGCGCGGAGGTAGAACGCCCCTGCATTCAATCCCTGGTACCGCAAAAAAAAAAAAAAAAAAAGAATGGTGTGATCCAAATTCTCAAGGACATCTAGGTGAAGCTGAGGTCATACCACCTTGCTGAAGTGGACATTGCCAAATCAGTGGCCACTTATCTTTGAGCCCATTTTATAGTTGGAGAATGTTTAATTTCTCTGAGTTTGCTCTCCAGAGAGGAAGATAAAAACTCCCTTGACATCTTAGGTTTGAGGACATACACAGTCCAGGTTCTGCCAGTCAGTCCCACCTGGCTGAGACCTCCAGGTGGAGGTGTGTGAGGTACCTGACGGAATCCATCATGGCAGGTAGAAGGAGAGGCAGCACTCCTCAGAGACCACTGTCAGAGGTCCCAGCAGTGGTTGTTAGTGTTCCCCACTGGGGCAAGAGTGGGGCTGCCTGTCCCCTGGGACAGCAGCAATGGGGTGTCCACCAGAACCATCCTGTTGTGTGAGTCACATGACTCCTGGTCTCAGAGCACCCATGGTTGGTTCTCTGGCCCTCCCTGAGATTCTGATAACTACTTACAGCCTTTAATAAAATTACTTTGCTGCCTAAACTAGGTAGAGTGAGTTTTTCTTTTTGTCTGGAATCCAGAACTCTGAAAGATTCACATAGCCTTAGCCTAAAAATAAATTTCGAGTTGTCTTCAAATTATGCCATACTCTGAATCCTAGATCTGTTTATGTGAAATATCTCATTGATTTCTATGCCATATTCCTAGAACCATAGCGTTCTGGAATCTTAAGACAAAAATATCCTTTTAGAGCCCATTTCATTTTATCACTCACCTTTGGCTTTGAGCAAATTTTCATATTACATCTATTTAAGGGAACCAAGTTTCTATTGAGCCTAGAAAAAAGTAATTTATTTGGGCTGAATGTCTTTGTGCCAGTCATTCAATGAGTAGGGCTGAAAGAGCACTCTTGGGAAATTGTATTTATATGAGAGACAGGTGAAGGACCTGCAGGCCAAACCTAATTTAGTCAGACACTTCTGGTACAAAAAATAGTGACCTATAAACCAGTTCTTTCTGGCAGTTTCTAGGGAAACCAGGACACTATTTCCAGCCCTTATTTTGTTCTCTCATCTTTTAGCATTGAGCTATGTCATGAGTTTCTTTTTGATAAGGTTGATTAGTCAATTTGTAGGAAAATCCAGAAGTTTATATCAAAATCCACAGGAATCTGGAAACTGTCCCTCCATAAAGGGTCCACTTGTGTCCCTGGTATGTTGCAAATGTATTATACTAGGATTACATATTACTAGAATTGTTATGGTAGTTTTTCTTCCTTTTAGCACATTAAAAATAGTCTGGTGAGGAGGATCCGGGTTCGCGGCCAGCCTCAGCTCTCTCTCCCTGTCTCTCTCATTTTCTCTCTCTCTACTTAGCGAGGCCCTCTGCAACTTCGTGAGACCCGGTTTCAAAATAAAGTATAAAAAATTGGGCCGGGGTGTAGAGTGGAGGTAGAATGCCCCTGGGTTCAATATCCAGTACCACAAAAAAAAAAAAAATAGTCTGGTGAAACTTTTCTTGGATTTGGTGTAATTTCCCTCAAGTGGAGGGTTATAATGACCCGTGGACCCCCAGTTTAATCTTTGACTTAGAAGCATTTATTCACCAAGAATGGCTGAGAGAGTGAATGAGGGTGGTAAGTGGGGTTTGGTATCAGAATCAGCAAAGGACAGTATTACTACTCTCTTCCCCCAAGGTTCTTATATGTTACCCTTTAGGTGAGGCCAGCAAAGAAACAGAGCTCTATATTGGGGTTCAATGAGGCTGATCAGAATATTTTAGTGCACAATGCATTTGTTGGTAAGATGGCTCTACGTAGTCCAGAGAACTCTGCCCCAAATAGAACATGTAGAAATATATATATTTTTTAAATAATCTGTCCTCATGACAACAGGGGAATACAAGCCAATCGTGTTAATAAATGCATGCTTAATTGTCTTATAAGGATGTGTTTCTTTAAAGTTAACCATTCTGTGATTTCATTCTGGACTGTTCTCCTGTTGTTCCTCCCATTCCTCTGTCAATGGCCCCTTGAACCTCCCGCCCACACTGGGAATCACCTTCAGGAGGCATGACTGTTCTCTAATAGCATAGGTCTATTTCTCTTGGAAAAAAATAGAGAATAGGTCTTGTAACATCTGACTTACTTTCTTTCTCTCTTTCTTTCCTTCTTTCTTTCTTTTTCTTTTTTTCTTTCTCTTTCTTCTTTCTTTCTTTCTTTCTTTCTTTCTTCTCTCTCTCTCTCTCTCTCTCTCTCTCTCTCTCTTTCTTTCTTTCATTTCAAATGATAATTACTAAATCTACTTCCACTGGATTCTAATCCTTCGTGTGAAACTCCATTCTCAGTAGGTGGTAGGACTGACTACTGTACCCTTTTTTTCCCTCACACTTAAACACAAGCACAGGAATTTACACACACATGCACATACATTCATATAGCAAATTAAACATTAAAAGAGTAGCTGGGCATGGTGGTGCATGCTTGTAATCCCAGAACTTGGGAGGCTGAGACAGGAGGATTGCAGGTTCGCAGCCAGCCTCAGCAACTTAGTGAGGCCCTCCACAACTCAGTGAGACCCTGTTAAAAAAAAAATAGCCAGGCATGGTGGTGCACGTTTGTAATCCCAGTACTTGGGAGGCTGAGACAGGAGGATCTGGGTTCGCGGCCAGCCTCAGCTACTTAGTGAGGCCCTCCGCAACTTAGTGAGACCCTGTTTCAAAATAAAGAATAAAAAATAGGGCTGGAGGTGTAGCCCAGAGGTAGAATGCCCCTGGGTTCAACCCCTAGCACCAAAACAAAACAAAACCAACCCCCCCCCCCAAATAAACATCAAAAAGTGGATGGTGATGAGTTTCATCCCACTTCTGGTACTCACTCCCCTGATCCCTCACTCCCCCTCTGTAGAAGCAACGATTAATACTTATATATTGCTTATAATTCTAGAGACATGCTTTCCTATACAAGCAAGTATGTATATATGTGTATATATCTTCTTTTTACACATTTACATATTCCATACATTGTTTACATACACATACATATATTTTGCAGGTTTAGGGATGAAACTTTTCTAAAAGCAATGTATTTGGGTTTTGTTGGGGTTCTTCTATATGCTAAAGCCTACTTTTTGAACACTTAAAACTCTACCATCCCCCAGGACTTTGTCTCCTCTTGGCACGGATGCTTACTTCATCTCAATCTGTGTGGGGCTGGTTTTATATTATTGCCAAGTCCATTTGATGGAATTCAGTTTCCTATTCTCAGTCAGAGTTAGGTGGCAGAAAGGACACAGGGGCTAAAGGCAGTCTAAGTTTCTGGAAGGATAGGGTTAGAGGCCAAGCTACTTCTCCATCCTGTCCCATGAAGTCCTCTAGATGTCTTGGCCTCATAAAACCTAACCTTCGAATTTCTGTTGGCATAACATTTGGGTAAACCAATCTGAGTTTCTTCTAGCCCATTCCTTTAAAGGCGATAAGATTTTTTTTTTTTCAGATGGAGTCACTGGGCATTATAACAATTGAGGGCTCAAAGTCACAAAATCTGGAAAAATAACAGTGAATTGAACCTACTTTACTGTCCTTGCCTCACCCTACTGGTAATGATGAATAGCCCACAATGGCTCACTTTCATCAAACCACCAGATATGATGGAAAGAAAGAAAAGCTACTAGCGATTCTACATATTTCTGCTGCTACCAAACCCACAAAGCCTGTAACACCATCCTTAGCACCAAAGCTGGTCCAGAAAATAAAAATCTTAACAGTGAATAATTCTTTGAAAGAACCAGCAATGCCAATTTCAGGTGTTGTGGCAAAGATGGTCATTTATCCTTAAAAGATTTATGTTCTCCTTCCACAGGTAGAGTAGTTTTGGGAATGAGGTTGCTCAATTAGAGAAATTATTTATTTATTTATTTATTTATTTATTTATTTATTTATTTATTTTGCGGTACCGGGGATTGAACGCAGGGGCGTTCTACCTCCATGCTACGCCCCCGGCCCTATTTTTTATACTTTATTTTGAAACCAGGTCTCACGAAGTTGCGGAGGGCCTCACTAAGGAGAGAGAGAAAGACAGGGAGAGAGAGAGAGAGAGAGAGAGAGAGAGAGAGAGAGCTGAGGCTGGCCGCGAACCCGGATCCTCCGGTCTCCGCCTCCCAAAGTACTGGGATTACAAGCGTGCGCCACCACACCCGGCCGAGAAATTATTTTTTAGCTGGCTTGCATTTAGGTGTATTGGCTCTTGCCAGTGGTAGATAAAAGGAAGTGATATAATTTTTGAGCCAGAGGGATTAAAAGGCTGTTGTATCTTCTTCACTCTTTCTCTTTCTCCAACTTCTGGCTGGATGTTGACAAACAGGCTGATCCCAAGAAGGGGCAGAACCTCCATCAGCCTGCGTCTCTGAATGACTGTGTGGAGAAGAGCTGCTTCTTGCTCCCCCATCTCCTTGGACTTTATATAAGTGAGAAATAAACTTTCACTGTGCTAAGTCACTGCAATTTTAGGAGTTATCTGTTATATCAGCTAGCATTTTTTTTTTTTTTTTGCGGTACCGGGGATTGAACCCAGGGGCGTTCTACCTCCGTGCTACACCCCCGGCCCTATTTTTTTATATTTTATTTTGAAACCGGGTCTCACGAAGTTGCGGTGGGCCTCACTAAGTAGAGAGAGAGAGAGAGAGAGAGAGAGAGAAAGAGAGAGAGAGAGAGAGAGAGAGAGACCTGAGGCTGGCCGCGAACCCAGATCCTACGGTCTCCGCCTCCCAAAGTACTGGGATTACAAGCGTGCGCCACCACGCCCAGCTTCAGCTAGTATTATTAATTCATATGAATATCTACCATAGAAAAACTCTGGTATAAGGGAACCTATGCAAGAGAATTGATGATAGCATTGTTCATTCTGAAGGAAAAATAGAATGTGGTTTATTCATATAATGACATACTATACAATAGTTAAAAATGACTAGATCTACATATGTATCAATATGGAAAAAATATCAAAAGCAATACTGAGTAGAGTAAGTGGGTTACAAAAGGATGTGCACAAGATGATGCTATCTAAAAAAATTAAATACCTGAAACTATATAATATTGTTTATAGACATATACCTATATGGTAAAATTACCAAAACATGTATGGGAAGGATACATTCAGGTTAGTGATTAACACTAAGGAAGGAAGAAGAAAATAAGGTGGGGTGATGAGATAGTGGAAAACTTTAGCTAACATTGTAACTTCTATTCATTTTTAAGAAGAGGGCTGTGGGCATGGTTAAATTTTAATAATGGGATTTGAAAAAGTCTCTCAAAATAGCGCCCCTCTTCCCACCTAAGCTCTGAACCAAACAAAGTCAGAATTAGACAGAGAGATAATAAAATACCACATTTATTACTAGTTATATAGATGATGAAAATGTGGTTCAGATCTGGAATTCCAAGTCCTGGATACACAGAAATAGACAGGAATGCTCATCTAAGTCACCAACAGGGCTAGGCTCCCATCGGCCTCTCATGTGAGGGCCGTGAAACTTAGCTTGTCACAAGGCAGAAAGCAATTGCACCCTGTGGGCAGGCATGCTCTCAGAGGAAGAAGAGAGCAAGGGACAGCTCTAAGCCCAAGTAGATCCTGTCCCTATCTTTGCCACCTCCCATGAGCAGGAGTAACTTAGACAACAGCCAGACGCCAGGACTGTATTAATAGCTGAAGTCTTGGGAATACATAAAAAATGCACCCCTACCTCCATCCCAACAGTTATCACTTCCTTAATCTTGCAGGTGGTTATACAGACATGTTGTTATATTATTTCTCAATGCTTTTCTATTTAAGATACTTCTTAGTTAAATATTTTAATTAGAAGACTCCTTTGGGTAGATACCTCCTAACTCTGCTGAGAAGTCCTCCTCTGGCGCAGAAAGCATTCTTCAGTGGCAATGCTTCATTTACATTAAGATTCACAGTGAAAAGCAAAAGCACCAAGATCAAGAATTTTTGCTGGACATTGTCAAAATGAGCCCTTGAAATGCCCAGGAATTTGTCCAATGGATCCAAGCACTTCCCTATAGGGAAAGAACCAAATGATCCATAGCACTTGCTTGATTCATATTCAATATTTTTTTATCCTTTATTTTGAAACCGGGTCTCAAGAAGTTGCGGAGGGCCTCACTAAGTAGCTGAGGCTGGCCGTGAACCCAGATCCTCCAGTCTCCGCCTCCCAAGTACTGGGATTACAAGCACGCGCCACCATGCCCAGTCTGATTCAGATTCAATTTTAAAAGACATTTCTCAACCCAAAGAGCCTCTAGTGAAATGGTTGAATGCTTATGGACCCCAGAGTCAGACTAAATTCAAACCGAGGCCCTCTCACGGACCTGCTAGCCATGTGAAATGTGGGCAAATGATTTTACTCTCTGAGTTTCCATCCTAGTTTCTCAATTACCTAATCAGGTTGTTAGTAAGGTTTACATGTGGCAACGTGTGGAAAGCCCTCAATAGAGTCCCTGACACTGGGCAGAGACCAAGCAGTCAACAAAAATGCCCAGCGTTTTCTTGCACATGTCTTTCCTTCAGAAATGGTCGCAGGGCATATTCTCTATGGAGAATGAAAAAATGTGTTGCCCCATGGACACTAGTCTTTCTAATTCACCAAGCAGGCCGGGCGTGGTGGCACACACTTGTAATCCCAGTACTTTGGGAGGCGGAGACTGGAGGATCCCGGTTCGAGGCCAGCCTTAGCTCTCTCTCTCTCTCTTTCTCTCTCTACTTAGTGAGGCCCTCCGCAACTTCGTGAGACCCGGTTTCTAAATAAAGTATAAAAAATAGGGCCGGGGGCGTAGTGCGGAGGTAGAACGCCCCTGCGTTCAATCCCCGGTACCGCAAAAAAAAAAAGATAATTCACCAAGCAGGTAAAATTGCTATTTTATTTTATAAACCCCATTTGGGTTGGGGAGGTGCTGTGTGAGCAGACACCAAGCACATGGGCAGGAACCGGCCCTATGAAGATGTGGAGGACAGAGTCCCAGGCAGAGAAGAAAGAAGGTGCAAATACCCTAAAGCCGAAGCTCAGGGGGCCTGTGCTAGGGATGAAGGCAGGCTTTCGTGGTCATCTTGAGTGAGCAAGGGGGAGGATGATGGCAGATTAAGGTCAGAGAAGCAGACAGGATAGAATCGTGGAAATTTGATTTTAATGCTAAAATGAGAAGCTGTTGGAAGATTTTAGCTAAGGGCAGAACATAGTCTGATTTGTGTTTTCAAAGATCATTCTGCATTGTGTGTGGAGAATGGATCCATTTTAGATGTATGCTTTGGGCCATCAGCAGTTAGGCTAGGAGTTCTACCTGGGTCAGTGAAAGGATTATTATTTCCATTTTATTTTCTGTTTTTTGAAAATCCAGATTAGTGCATGATCGCTTTCATTATTCTTCCTCCTCTTTAGATTTTGGCCTCCAGAAATAGCATGGCTTTTCCCATTCCCAGAGAACATGCCCATGAGGATCCCAGATCGAGGAGAAATCAGACCACTGCCCCTTTCTTTCCTAGAAAATGCATTTGTTTGTCTGCTCTGGGAAAGCCATACTGCAATTATACCAAAAATCAAGACTTTTTGGTAGGTAAGCTGTACATGACTAATTACAGTGACTTTGTAGTTTTCCCTGAAAGTAGAGACCCTGTTCTACCAGGCTACAGACCTCATGCCACAGGCCTCAATGACCCATTGTATGGATTTTCTGAGGAAAAGGCTTCACAATTATGTTTGAAGGATAAATTATTGTAAGGATGAACTGTATTAAACCCTTAATGGATGGGACAGGTCTATTCTTCAAGAGATTAGGATGAACTTCAATCATAACAGTAACAACCATAGTTAACACTTGCTGAGCACTTGGGTTTTGCCAAGCACTCATCTAAATTGGGCCTTGGCAAACTTTTTCTGCAGAGGACCAGATAGTAAATATTTTCAGTGCTGTGGGCCATCTGGTCTGTGCGACAAGTATTCAACTTTGCTGTTGTAGCAAGAAAGCAGCCATAGATAATATGTAAAGAATGAATAAGGCTGTGTTCTAATAAAACTTGATTTCCCAAAACTGACAATGGGCTAAAATTGACCCACAGCATGTAGTTTGATGACTTTTACATAATTTTTAGCAATCTACATTACTGGCAAGTGTTAGCTTAATTGATCCTCAAATTTGGGTTAAAATTGGATCCTCAAAATTGTTATTATTACCCCTAACTTGCAGGTGAAGAACCTGTGGCAGAAAGAGGTCATGTGACTGGATCTATACGGCTCAACTCATTGTGGAGCTGAGGTTCTGTCCAGACAGAGGGAGGCGGGAGCTGAGCACAGACTCAGTGCATGTATGGCTAGGCCAGGCCAGCCCCATGCTTGGTCATCTGTAGATTTCACTGACACATTTATGGGTTATCTGGTTTCTTTATCTATACAAATGCCTGCCTCACAGGATTGTTGGAGAATAAAATATTGGGGTGTGGTACAAACCAGCAGTACAATGCTTGCATTGGCACGGTGCTGTGGAGGAGGTATGACATTGCTCCACATTTTCAAGTCCTTTTGTTCTATTTGAGGGACGCCTGGGGTCTCTGGGCTAATGGAACCCCTGTGATCTGGCATATGGGATTCGTAGAAGAATGGCACTATCATCAGCCTAAGATTTTTTAGCTTCTACTTTTCTTCCACGTACTTCATGCAATTATTGCGAGGACCAAATGGAAGAGAGAGAGAGATAGAGAGAAGTGTGGAGAATTAAGAATTTCTAGGATAACAGAAATTCTGCAGCATATGCTTTGCATATAGTGAGAAATTTATGCATTGCTTTCCTTCTCTAAAATCATGGGCATGTGTGTTCTTTAACAGCCATGCCGGGGAACTATTTTTAAGTTAAATTCAACCCAATGGTAGAAGAGAATAAGATCCTTTTTGGGTTCCTCCACTATTGAACGCACTTTATGGGTTGATCTTTATTAATGTTTACCTCTTTCATTTTATCAGTGCTCCAGGAGTACAGAATATGTTTTCTCCTCTTTTCAAAAATAGGAAATATAAAGCAAAATGAAGCCAAAAGAATCTCTCAATAGCCTATAGCTTAAGAACAGAAAATAGAAGCTCTTATTGGATTGTCTCAAAGTAAATTTGAAAAAAAAAACATAAAAGAACTTGCTTTTTGGCTCTTCATTTCCTTTACATTTTTATGTAGGTAGGTAAAAAGATCAAATCTCAGAAACTTCTTTTTAAAAAAATATCAAAAAGTGCTCAGAAGTAAAGGAAGTGTCTCTATATAAAGAACAAACAGAAACGAGGACGAGTGACACAATTTCATGGACTGCAGAAGGAAAGAGTTCATGATCAGCTTCAATATTTATGACTTAATTAACAAGTATTTGTTGAGAACCTATTATACGCCAAACACTGTAGTGGGTGCTGTGGGGAAAGGGGAGTTCAACAATTTAGGATCAGAGGTATAAAGACTTCCAAACACTTCCTGTCCAGCTGGTAGACAAGTGGCTCATGCAAGAAGATACAGGAGAGAGATACAGAAAGACATATACTTAATAATAATTGCCATGATTGCAATAATTACTCACATGATTGTGAACCAAATGCTGGGCAGAGAGCTTTGCATATATTACTCACTTGATCCTCACAACAACCCTGTGAGGTCCCTGTCAGCATTTCCATTTCACAGATGAGGAAATTGAGGCTTAGTTAAAATATACCATGTCATTTGCAACAGTCTATTTTTCCATGTTCACTGAAAAAGTCTCTCTCATCCACAGTAGCTTTCCTGCTCTGAGGATGGAATGAACAGGTCCCTATCTTATAGCCCAAGCTAGGAAGCCACAGTAGGATACAGTCCTCTCTGGCCAGGTGTGGCACTGAGACTTGTGCAAGCCACAGCATGAGCCTGGAGCCACACTGAGCTCCAGGAAGCAGAAATTAGAACTGAGATCTTGTCCAATCCAGAAAGCACACACACACTCTCTCTCTCTCTCTCTCTCTCTCTCTCTCTCTCTCTCATTGTTTTCCATCTTTATTTTGGCTACAAAATCCTTTTTTTCAAACATTTTACATGGGAAAAAACAGAAAAGAAAACAAAACAGGAAATGCTTTGATTGATAAACAGCATGGAAGAGGGGCCAGTCCTACCACTTGGGGCCCTTGAGGGCTCATAGTTAAATAGTTCCTGCTCTGTGATCCTAACAGCTACATAACCATCATCCTATTAGAGTCCTATTGAGAAGACAAACATGGTGCCCATGGGCCAATGAAGGAAGCTGCACTTCATCTTCTTGGGTACAGTCCTTGGAAGGCTCAGGTGCCCAAAGACTCCCACCTTACCTGCTCCCCACCTGCTGGCTAACACCAAGGTTCCATGCTTAGGGCATCTGTGTTAAAATGCAGGCATTTTTAAAGGCATAAGAGTTTAAGCTATTGTCAATTATTTGCACCTAAATCTAAGTCAATAATCTGAAAGAATTTAAGAGCTGCCCAAACTAGCCAACCAGGGGGCAAAAAAATAAATAAAATAACATAGAAAATCCCTCAGTTTCAAAATGTGGCTGAACTCCAGCCTCTGGTGTGGTATTGTGGCCACAGACCTTGCTGCCCATTCAAGCAGCTGAAGCTGTCAGCACAGAGGCTGTTCAAGCCACAAACCAGCGGGATAAAGCATTTGCCTGGGCTCTTGTGCAGGGCTTTAAATAGAATGCACAATGGGTATGTTCAGATCAGAGAGTTTGATATGAAGCATAAGGACATCTAGCCACTTTTTAAAACAGGGAAATGATTTAAAGTAGATTTTATTGCTTCCAAAATCAAGTTGTATTCTTTGGAAGCTTTCTTTATTACTTTGGCACCATGTGGTTTTCTTTTGGTTTCACAGATTAAAAGAATATGGTAAATATATTCAACATAAGAAAACAAACCTAAAGTTATACATTTTCAAAAGAGGGAACTTTCACCCTTGTGTTTCTGATGTGAGTCTCTGATATTCTGCCAGGATTTGGTTTTGAGCCGTTAATCCATTAAAATGATATAAAAATCTATGTCCTCTGCCCCATGACCTATAACTGGAGGCATTCAACAGAAACATCATCACAGATGATGTTTCACAGAACCCACGGACAGATTTAAGGGTCACAAATTCCCAAAAGAGGAAAAATTCCTAGAGAGTCTATATAAAGATTCTTAGCAAGTCTCTTTCTTTGGACTACTCTGAACCACTCATCTTTCCTTTTTTTGTAGAGCTAAACGAGATTAGAACAAGATGTTAGACTGAATACATAAGCCTTCCTCTCCAAATTTTTTCAATTACCAGCATACATATATTTTCTTTTTCTTTTCTTTCTTTCTTTTCTCACTTTTTTCCCCTTAAATGGCCTCACTATGGTGCCTAGGCTAGTCTCAAACTGCTGGGATCAAGTGATCTTCCTGCCTCATCCTCCCGAGTAGCTGGGACTGTTGGTGCATGCTACTATGCCCAGCTTGAGATACATATCTTTTTAACTAAACAAATGTATAGCAATGCTGGAAAACACGGACAACTGCCATTAATAGTATAGAAAATTTGAAAACTCTCTGAAAGATAGAAAAGAGGCGGGAATTGAGTTGGTAGAGGAAAGAACACCCCAGAACACTGTTGTACAGGACTGCTGCAGGTGAGAGATGTTCTAATAGGCGGTCCAAACTCAGAGATGCTGGATTCCAGATGCAGAAAAATGAGACACACACACTATTGTTTGTTTCTGACTTATTTGGAGACAATGCATCAAAAACCTGAATGTGCATAGTCTTCAGCCAAGAATTTCATTTTCATATATCTTCCCTAGGAAAAAAATACATGTATACAACAGGCACAGAGTGCGAATAAGACATTCATTATGAGAGAGATTAAGTTGTGATTAAATCATGTGATACACTCACAGTAGTGAAAAAAAAGGTATGACATGCAAATAGCCTAAACAAGCAGGTAAAGATCATCAAGATACTGTGTTTTCAAAACATGTTTAAAAATTATCAGAATAGCTGGGCATGGTGGTGCACACCTGTAATTCCAGTACTTGGGAAGCTGAGACAGGAGAATCATGGGTTCATGGCCAGCCTCAGCAACTTAGTGAGAACCTGTTTCAAAATAAAAAATAAAATAGGGATTGAGGTGTAGCTCAGAGATAGAATGCTTCTGGGTTCAATTCCCAGTGCCCCCCCCTCACAAAAATTAGCAGAATATCCAAAAAAACCAATTCAATTTATGTTAAAAATTTGGTACACACACATAATGGGATACTATTTAACCATTAAAATGGATGAAATTCTGTTATTTGCAACTATATGGATGGAACTGGATGCCATTGTGTATGTTAAGTGAAATAAGCCAGACACAGAAAAATGAGTACCATGTGATCTCATTCACTGAACTCATAGAAGTTGAGGGTAGGATCGTGGTTAACAGAGGTGGGGAGAATAAGGAGGAGGAGGGGATATGGACTAAGTTATAGAGAGGAGTAAGAAGTTCTGGTGTGCTATTGCACAGTAGGGTGACAATAGATAACAATTAGATACTGTATATTTAAAAAAACTGGAAAATATAATTTTGAATGTTCTCACCATAACGATGATAGATGTTTGAGGAGATACATTTATCCTTATTTGAACATTGCACGATGTATGCATGTATCAAAACATCACATGGTACCCAACAATTATGTATACTACTTGTTTTTCATATCTGTTAAAAATAATTTTAAAATGCCAATAGTTGGCCGGGTGTGGTGGAGCACGCTTGTAATCCCAGTACGTGGGAGGCTGACACAGGAGGATTTGGGTTCACAGCTAGCCTCAGCTACTTAGTGAGGTCCTCCACAACTTAATGAGACCCTGTTTCAAAATAAAGAATAAAAAATAGGGCTGGGGGTGGAGCTCGGAGGTAGAATGCCCCTGGGTTCAATCCCCAGTACTGCAAAAAAAAAAAAAAGCCAATGGTTATTTATCTATATGTAGGCCTTTAAATATATGTGTGTCTATGTTAATAGATATAAAATTGTCTGGAAGGATATATATCAAACTATTAGCCATGACTACCTTCTTCTACATATTTCCATACAGTTTGAACTTTAAGAAATTAGTATATATTTATGTATTGTGAATTTTTTTAAAGTTTTTAGAACAGAGTAAACCAGGTATCTTAAACATATAAGATGTTAGACTAAATAAACTTCTAATTAATAGAGTTTAGGTAAATGTATTACTTACTACTATGCTTATTCTGAGTCTCATTATATATCATACTTTTAAAAATTATGTGAAAGCAGTTACTTTGACTTACAGATTATTAGAATAGATTGGTCTAGAATTGAGGAAGTATTATTTCAGTAGGGCTTAAATAAGGTAAAGAAGCCATATGATGAATCTTGTGAATAGAATGAAAACATGAGAACAACTGTTAAGTTTTGTGCCTGGCACGTGTGGTACCGCAAAAAAAAAAAAAAGAATATGTATTCTGCTGTTGTTAGAGGAGTCTGTAAATATCAACTAGATCCTATTTGTTGATGGTGTTTTCTATCCTTGTTGATTTTTTGTCTAGCTGTTCTATCAATTATTGAGAGGAGGAGTTGAAGTCTCTATAACTGTGGATTTGTCTACTTCTCTTTTCTGTACTATTAATTTTTATTTCACATATTTTGCAGCTCTCTGGTTTTTGGTGCATCTACATTTAATATTAATATGTCTTCTTGGTGGACTAACCCTTTTATCATTATAAAATGTCCCTCTGATAATTTTCTTTGTTCTGAAGGCTACTTTAGTTTTTTTTTTTTTTTTTTGCGGTACCGGGGATTGAACCCAGGGGCGTTCTACCTCCGCACTACACCCCCGGCCCAATTTTTTATACTTTATTTTGAAACCGGGTCTCACGAAGTTGTGGAGGGCCTCCCTAAGTAGCTGAGGCTGGCCACAAACCCGGATCCTCCGGTCTCCGCCTCCCAAGTACTGGGATTACAAGCGTGCGCCACCACGCCCAGCCTTGAAGGCTACTTTAGCTAACATTAATACAGTCACTTCTACTTTACTTTGACTAATGTTGAAATGATATATCTTTTTCAATAGTATGTCTTTCACTTTCAGCCTGTCTTTATTGTTATATTTGAGATAAGCTTCCTGTAGACAGCATGTAGTGCGGGCATGTTTTTAAATCATTCTCCCAATCTTTTTTTAACTGATGTGTTTAGACTATCTACATTTAATGTAATTATCAATATATCAAAGCTTAACTCTGCCATGTTACACTGTTTTCTCTTTTTTTTGTTTCTATTTTATTTTTCCCATCTTCCTTTGGTTTCTTGAACATTTTTCAGAATTCATTGTAATATACGTGTAGTGGTTTTGAGTGTGCCTCTCTGTATGACACTTTTTTGTGGTTGCTCTGGGTATTAACAAATACCTATCACAGTCTACTAATGCTGTTTTTTTTTTTACCAGATTGAGTGAAATATAGACACCTTACATTACTTTATTCCCCCTCATTTATAATTATTTTAATACTTGCTCTATATCCATTTAGAATCATATCAGACAGTATCATAATTTTTATTTCAACTCTTAAACATAATTTGGAAAACTCAAGAGGAGAAGGCTCTATTCTTTAAGTCTGTTTTTCTCTCTGTTCTTCAAAGAGGCTAATTTCCATTGATCTATTAACCAGTCTACTGATTCTTTTCCCCCTCCCCATTATGCTGTTGAGCCCATTCATTAGATATTTTAATTTTTTTTTTTTGCAGTACTGGGGATCGAACCCAGGGGCATTCTACCTCCGAGCTACACCCCGGCCCTATTTTTTATTCTTTATTTTGAAACAGGGTCTCACTAAGTCGTGGAGGGCCTCACTAAGTACCTGAGGCTAGCCACGAGCCCTGATCCTCCGGTCTCAGCCTCCCAAGTACTGGGATTACAAGCATGCGCCACCACACCCAGATAGATATTTTAATTTAAAGTTGTACTTCTCAGCTCTATAATTTCCATTTGGTTTTTCTTTATATGGTCTATTTCTGAGACTTTGTTTTTATTTGTTTCAAGCATGTTTGTAATTGCTTGTTGAAGCATTTTTATGGTAGCTGATTTTAAATGTTATTTTCTATTTCTAACATCTCTGCTATCCCAGCGTTGGCTCCTTTTCATTCAGCTTGAGATCTTTCTGGTTCAACTGTGTCTTGGATATCTGGGGTATGTTATTATGAGAGATCTTATTTAAGCACTCCTGGCTTTCTCTGACATTGCTGCAGAAGTAGAAGGGGAGTTGCTGTCTTGTGTTTGCTGGGTGTGGTCAGAAGTTTAGATTCTCCACTTGGCCTTTGTTGACACCTAGGGGTGCTCCTCATTACTGCTATGTAGAGGTGGAAGAGACCTCTGTTGATGCCTCCCTGTTAGGAGGGGCTGGAGGTCCCCTTGTTACTGTTCTACTGACACTGGCGAAGGGGGCTAGCCTCATTACCAGTGGGTGGTGGTGAAAGTGCTGACTCCCCACTTTGCTTCCTTTGACACTACCTCCGTAAGGAGGAGAAGGAGTGTGTTGTTACTGCCCACTGAGGGTGGAATTCCAGACTCCCCACAGGTCTCAACTGACACCATGGAAGGAAAGGCTTGTTGTTGCCTGGAAGAGATGCAACTGTCAACTTCCTTCCTGGACATTTTTTACATCACCTCATTGCAGCCAGATGAAGATAGAAGTCTAAGCTACCTACTTGACTTTTGCTGGTGGGGTGGGGAGTGGGGCCAGTTTTTTTTTCTGTAGTATTTGTATGGAAGAGCAGTTATTATCTATAGGTGTCTGGCCTTGCTATACCATCCTTTTCCTGGTACTTTCACTGAAGAGATCGGGCTTGGTCAGGCATTTTTTTTTGTCCATACCATTGTTTTTTCTGGATGGACAGCTTCTTCAACTCCAATTCTGTGATATATGAGGCAAAAAGAAGACCCAGGTAATTCAACATCAAGTTCTTCTTTGGGATGCTGTTGTCCCTAGATGACTACCTTTTCTCTCCCATCATAGTTTCCTTATTTTTGTTTCCTATATAATTTCCAGGGTTTTTAGGTGTACTTAGTGGCTGGAATAGGGAAAAACGTGTCTGTTCCATTTTCCTGGGAATGGAAATCCACTTTTCCATTTTAAAATGTTCTATATTTTTACTTAATATATGAGATATGTTTAATAAGAGAAGCAATACAGAGATCCATAAAAACCTAAATAATACAAGTTTGTTTATGTTAAACTCCATTTCCCCCCCAAACACACACACAGTATTATCCCTCTTTCTGAGATAAACAATGCTCATGACCTGGGGTGTATTCTTTTTGCCTTTCTTTTCCATATTAACACAAACATACATAAATATAATTATGCATTTTTGTTTGGTTTTGTTTTTGCAAAAAGTGGTTTTCTTCTTGTCAAATATAAGCAAACGTTGCATCGTAAGTTGAGACACTATGGGAAACCCTATCATTATAACATTGCAGAGGGGAGAGAAGCGAAGTGAATCACTATCTCAAATAGCAAAAGTTGGCTGGGGGTTGGGGCACGTGCCTGTAATCCCAGTACTTGGGAGACTGAGTCAAGAGGATTACAGGTTCAAAGTCAGCCTCAGCAACTTAGTGAGGCTCTAAGCAACTTAGCTAGACCCTTTTTCCAAGTAAAAAATAAAATTGGACTGGAGGTGTAGCTTGGAGGTAGAATGCCCCTGAGTTCAATCCCCCAGTGCCCTCCCTAAAAGATGGCAAAAGTTACCCTAAACTTCTACTGTGTGGAAGAAAAAAAGCCAGAGAAAGGAAAAGAAAAGGAGAAGGAAAGCAAGAGCAACCAATGATTTTTCTGAGGTCTTATGTATATCTGGAGTGATTAAAACACTATTGTACTTTTTGGCATTTGGAATCTGATCCTGGAATATCTTAAAGAAGGGGAACTTGTGGTTCAGGAAGTGCCCGGTGAACGAACTGTAGAAAAGATAACTGTGTCACTGGGTGAGTGCCCAAGAGCCATGTGGACTAGCTCCAAAGAGAAGTGTCTTATTTCTATTGAGCACCCCCCTCCCCTGTTGCCCCACACAGGACCTTGAGGGTCCCATTAGCTCACAGGGGGAGATTCCCTCCACCTGCACCAGCTCCTCACAGCCCAGAAAAACCACTGCCCAACCAGAGGGGTGGTGGAAGGAGGGCTCTGGCATCTCTACTTTAGGGACTGAAGCTCAGAAGGTTCAAGATCCAGAGCTGGGATAGAAGGGAGTGAGAGCCCTCCCCACTGACACGAGGTGGGACTCCTGACACCTAAAAATGAAATGCAGTTTTTCTCTTTTCTTAGACGAGGGAGCCAGTTATGGTGGCGCATGCCCGTAATCCCAGTACTTGTGAGGTTGAGACAGGAGGATTGCAGGTACAAGGCCAGTCTCAGCAACTTAGCAAGACTCTCAGTAACTTAGTGAAACTATTTCGAAAAAAAAAATTTAAAAAGGGCTGGGGGTGTAGCTCAGAGGTAGAATGCTCCTGGGAGAAGAAAGAAGAAATAATAAGAAGAAAAAGGCATGCTTAGCACAGTGACAATTGTTCTTTTAGAGTCCTGTGGTTTCAGGAAAGAATGAGGCCTATTTTCCAGAGCCCAGGTCTGAGGAGACTCACATAACACAACTGTGAACTTCTTCTGAAAGTTCTCAGGTGGGGGTGAGGCTGGAGGCTGGTCCTCCTGACTGAGTACCAGCGGCAGGGCTCTACTCTTCCTTACTTTATTCAAGTCACATGGTTCATGTATGGTCTGGCCAGGAGAATGCAGGTCAAATATATACTGATGGCTAATCATCTTGCTTAGATAGTGACTAGAAAAATAGACTTTATACCACCTACTGTTTAAGCTTCAATCCTGGCTCCCTGCCTTGCAACTGTGACCTTGGCCAAGTTACCCTTCCTCTCTGATTTACTTCTGTGTGAAACAGGTATAATAGATTATTAGGCCTGACGTGAGGATTAAATGAGTTAGAACAAAGCAAGATGTATGGTAGCCACTCCTAAAGTACTAACTGGTTATTATTGCTGGGTTTTCCTAAACCAAACTTTTACAAGCGCACAGAGTAATTGTGGTACATCTTGAAGATTCAGTTACAGCTTTCTGAAATTCATCACTCTCTTTTGATAATTTTTGGACAGAGAGAAAAGGAAATTAGATGTGTAAGAGACCCCGGTGGCAAGGGTTGGGAGAATGGTCTCTGAATAATGAGCCTGAGAGAGAGAGATGGATGGAAGGATGGCTGGACAGCTAGAGCTAAGAGAAGGCAAAGAAGAAGACGTATGTGTGGAAATTCACGGTTGTTTCATAGCCTGAAAATAATTGGGAAATAGTGTCTGCTTCATTTGAAAATATTGTAGGAAACTTTGAATCAGCAGCTCACACAAACTGTGTGCTGGAATTTGGGAAGGCTGTGGAGGACGGCTGTTCTCCCCTCAGGAGGAATGGGAAGGTGTGGTGTCATCTGCTTCAGACATGGAATAGAAGGGCTCTTCTCCCCTCTCTGGGCCGTAGATCAGCTTCCTTCTTCCTGGTTCAGGATGTCTTCTATATATATCCTTGTTTCCATGTTCATCTCCCAATTTAGGATGCTCCAGAGGTTTCTAGCCTCCAGGCCACTTCTCTCAAAAGCTCCAGAAAAAGGAACAATATTTACGGTTTTGTGTTTCTGAGGGTTGCCTTCTTACATGATTTGATGATCCCCTTTCCTTTAAATAGAGCCGGGTTAATTGAGTGTGCTTTTTGAAGCCAGGCTCAAATTAATGAAATTCATTAAATCTTTGAGGGATGAATTAAAAGTATACCTTTTTTCCTTTCAATAAATAGAACAACAGTTGGAGACCTGGTTCACAGCTACATTCCAACATTCTCAATATTATGAGATGCTCTGGGCGTTCAACCGCACAAAGCTATTTCTACCTCACCACCCTTAAGCCCGGGAACGTCTGTCGCTGAATCTGTTCCAGGGATCTGCATGATGAATAGGGAAATTTCCTTTAAGAACACAGAGTCTCTGTCGCAGAAACGCTTCATTTCTTAAAAATAGCGTGCTGGGAATAAGCCACATTACCCTAGGGAATATGTGACAACGATCCTTCATGGGCACGTCCATGTGTGATGTACCCTGGAAGAGGGTGGGAATTATTAGTTTTATCTGCATATAATTTTCCTCTTCCCAAGTCCAGGAGATGTTAATGCTGTGGTTTAACATAATTAGAGCCTGAGAATCAATTTTCACTGCTGAAACCAGTGAAAACCACTTCTTAGTTTATCTGTATAATTACCTGAATCCTAACTGACCACATTATAGATTGTGTTCTTTTTATTTGGTAAAAAAAAAATCTTGTCATTATTCTTTGACAAGCTTTTCCTTTCATGTGTTTCTGTGGTTTTATTTATTTATTTTTTTTGGTGGTACTGGGGATTGAACCCAGGGGCATTCTACCTCCGAACTGCACCCCCGGCCCTACTTTTTATTCTTTATTTTGAAACAGGGTCTCACTAAGTTGCGGAGGGTCTCACTAAGTATCTGAGGCTGGCCGTGAACCGGGATCCTCAGGTCTCCGCCTCCCAAGTACTGGGATTACAAGCATGCGCCACCACACCCAGTTCATTTCTGTGTTTTTTAAATTAGTTTTAAAAATTATTTTATTAGTGCATTGCAATTATACAACATAGGTTCAATGTGATAAAAACATACACACACAGCGCTGGTCCTTCTGAGGCAGAAAATTCCCCCAATTCTCTCAAACCAAGATAGAGCCTCCCAATCGCTGGAGAATTCATCTCTTATTTGTAGCATCGGCTCTGGGACCTGATAACTAAGGGTCCTGAAGTGGAAATATAAAGATTGCCCTCCTTTCCTGTGGCCACAATCTCCTCTGCGATTGCTCTAGATCTCATTTTCAAAAGCAAATTTTTGTTGTTTAAAAAGGTAAGAAGGAGCTGGGCATGGTGGCGCACTCTTGTAATCCCAGTACTTGGGAGGCTGAGACCTGAGGATCCGGTTCATAGCCAGCCTTAGCTACTTAGTGAGGCCCTCCACAACTTAGTGAGACCCTGTTTCAGAATAAAGAATAAAAAATAAGGCTAGGGGTGTAGCTTGGAAGTAGAATGCCCCTGGGTTCAATCCCCAGTACCGCAAAAAAAAAAAAAAAGGTAAGAAGGAAATAGAAGCAATCTTAATTAATTGAGATCAAAGCAGTTTTGTACATTTGAGACACCATTTCTTAAAGGGTAGTTACTGCATCGCCTACTTCAGAGGACCCCCTGGAGAACACATTACTGGGCAATGTGTCAGATTTCCTTATTCAAAAATTTTGTGGGATTGGGCTTGGGAATCCTGCATTTTCAACACACTCCATGATTCTTATGCTGAGGAAAGTTTAATATTTGCTGAAATAATTGCTCCTCTTTAGCCTCCCAAAATGACAGCTTTACAATCACTTAAAGAAAACATCTGTTCCAGCCCAATACAATAGGGATGGGAAGAAAGGAATAATTATTGAGTGTGCAACACGTGCCAGAAACTGGGCTAACTAGGAAATGTATGGACATGTTTTATTTAAATCTTATAACTCCTTGTTGAGATGTTGATGAGATGCAGAATTCATCTCAAAAGAGGTAGAACCAAGGCAAATATCCTGCTTTCCATAATTTTATCACTGTACCTGGTACTGTCTCTTGGGGCTTGGAACTGGCTCTATGGCTGCTCCGAGTCCAGGAAATAGACACATAATTTATAGAGATCTTATTGTGACACGGGGGTGGTGCTTAGTGTCCGGGATGGCTCATCATTTTGATGACCAGTCTAAGCTCGCCACATGTAGATGGCTTGTGGAGTGGCCTTTTGTTCCACAGGTGTCTGGTGAGAAAGAAGGATGGAGAACAGGGCATGTTTCCTCCCATATATCATTCAACTTTAATGACTAAAGGTTTTAGAACAAGTGTACCAACTACCATTTTTTGATAATGTGTCCTAGACTCTGTGCTAAGCAGTTTTCAGAATTTAGTCTTCATGATGACCCTACGAGGTAGGTGCTAGTATTGTCTAAATGTTTTGAAACTTGTACACGCCACACAGTCAGTAAACAGCCGAGCCTGAGATGTCTGCTTGGCTCTAAAGTCCACTAGAGTCCTACACATTGGCATCAATGAAGCAAAGTTCGGTTTATGCTGTGATACTTGAGTAGAGAGCCAGGGCTGCAGCACAGTGAGAGAAAACGTTATCTCTTTGTTTACTGTTAAGTAAATAAGATTTAGTAAGATTACAAATGGTATAAAATCTCAGACACTTCCTTCACAGTTTTTGACACCACCATATAATTATTATTGTTGTTGCTGTTATTTTGATGCTGGGGATTGAACCCAGGGAATCATGCATACTAAGCACATGTCCTATTACTGAATTACACCCCCAGTCCCTTATTGTTATTTTTTAACCACCTTTTATTGAGCACTTAATATGAAATCAATGAACTGAGCTCTGTTCAATATAATATATGATCTCCTTTAAGCCTTGCCGCATTGTTGTGGACGTTAACACCACATTACACATGCTGATGCCGAGAGTCAATAAAAGGGTTTTCCTTGTTGGCTGCCTTCCTGGGATCCACTGCTTCCTTCCCTGCCATGTTCTGACTTTCATCTCGGCATCCACCCCACCCCCATCTAGCAGGGAAGTTGTTTTTCCCTCTAGTTTAGGGGCGAGACTATCTTGCCGATGATCACTTTTAGAATTTCAAATAATACAGGCTTGATACTCTCCTGGCCACAGGAATTGATGAGGAAATTAAACATTATCCATGGGTAAAGGGAGTTGGAGTGTACTAAGGATTTCTGGGAAAGATGTTTTCTTGCTCTTTGGTAAAGCCATAGGGAATGGATGGGCTTTCTTCCTCCAAGTGCTGGTATGTGTCAGCATTGGTAGCAATGATGATATTCAACTGAGGTTGCCTTACCAGAATGAAGGCTGAACATAATATTGAAACAGGGTATGAAATTCCCTACTGGGCCATGTAACACCCTTTTCAGTGCTGGATTGAATGGAAGTCTGGCGTGGGGTGGGGCACAGCAGCTGGACATTCCGGGTACTCAGAAGGTTCAGAGAAATGCCTACTTGCCAACTGGTACCAACGCATCTAATGTTAATAACTGGTACAGCTCCTCTAGGGATTGGGGGCGTAGTGCCTGGAAAGGCTACCTCCATCTCTCTATCAGCTCACACACACAGGAGGGCAGAGCCAAGATAGTCACAGAGAGATGGAACACCACTGGGTTGTGGTGACCTGACAGCTGCCCTCACTCTGAGCTTTTTCAATTAATAGACTACAAATTCACTTTCCATTTAAGGTAGTTAGGGTCTAGACTTCAGTGACAGGCAAAACCATCTACTGAAGCATAAAATAACTAGTCCAAGAACTCAGAGTAATTTAATAGCCACAGTAGAATGGAAAGTCAGGTCTGTCTGACTTAAATGTCGCTGATTTTTCTAATGCCTCATAATGCTCTCAAGTACCAAATAAACATGAAAAGTTATTTGCCGATTGTAAAAACCTGTATTTAAGTTTTGGTTATCATCTCTGGGATATTGTTATACAGTATGGCTACTTTACATAACAGTTATGAACTGCCCATTTCAAAAAAAGAAAAAAATAGAAGGATTTTGTGAGTTTTCACCATAAAAATTGATAAATGTTTGGGGAGATAAATATTTTTAACCCGATTTAAACGTCATACAATGTATTATATGTATTGAACATTACATGGTACCCATTAATACATACAACTTTTATGTTTTGTGTATCTGCTAAAAATAAAGAAAAATTAAATAATTTTGGTTATTTTATTAGAAATAATAAATAAGGAGACTAAGAATGCCAAGAAAAAATGCAAAGAAGCCAGTGGTACCTTTTCATATACAAATTGAGAGCTCTCCGCATTCCCACTAATAATATACTTATCTAGCTTAATGATAATCTTACCATAAAGAAAAATATAATGGAAAATGTCTAATGTATGAATTTTTATTTTCCTGTGGTACTATGGATTGAACCCAGAGGCATTCTACCTCCAAGCTACACTCCCAGCCCTATTTTATTTTTTGTTTTGAAATAGGGTCTTGCTGGGTTGCTGAGAGTCTCGCTAAGTTGTTGAGGCTGTCCTCAAACCCGGGATCTTCCTGTCTCAGCCTCCCAAGTATTAGGATTACAGGAGTGCATCCCATGCCTGGCATAATGACCAAATTATTTACTTAGATAATTGGTAGGTCTGACAGCTGAAGTCAGACTAGATGACTAGAAATCTGTTCCAGGAAAGGCCTCTCACATTTACACTATCATAATGGCTCTGGATTCATCCCAGAAATCTTAAACATGGTCATCAGTATTTTCACATTATCAAAATTCCTCCTGGATGTTTGTACAGGGAGAATTTTCATCCCACATTCACCCCAAATGCCAAGTATTAGTCACTGTTTCAGAAAAAAATGACTTGGACTCTTTATATTTCCTTGCTCAACCAAGATTCAGTGTAATGAAGGCTATACATTTGCATCTACTTTAATTGATGTTTTTACACAGTGTTTTCCAGTAAACTGCTATAACATACACACTTATTAAAATAGAATATTTTTACATAGTCAGAGATCACCCACTCAAAAATATTGATATTGGAAAGTCCTCAGAGACCTCTAATTCAAACACTCTTATTTTATATGTGAGAGCACTGAGCCACAAGGAGGCCATGTAAAGAAGGCAGAACAACTAAAATATATCTACAATGTTAACAAGCCAAATGTTTGGAAATACGTAAAAGTCATTTAGTGTCAATATTGTGAGTAAGGGACAGGTAATGGGGTACAGATCAAGTTAAATTATATTTGACATTGTAAAAGAGTAACAAGTAATGAGTCAGTGTTTTTTGTATGGCTAAATCCATTGGCAGATCCAAAGATAACTTAGAAGGAAATATTTTTAAACTACATTGAACAAAGGCACCATTATTTAGAATAAGTCTGGCTGGGCGTGGTGGCGCACGCTTGTAATCCCAGTACTTAGGAGGCTGAGACCGGAGGCCAGCCTCAGCTACTTAGTGAGGC
Source organism: Glis glis (assembly GCA_004027185.1). Taxonomy (NCBI): domain Eukaryota; kingdom Metazoa; phylum Chordata; class Mammalia; order Rodentia; family Gliridae; genus Glis; species Glis glis. The sequence continues at coordinate 4,404 of PVJS01011664.1, read as the reverse complement.
ACTCCACAACTTAGTGAGACCCTGTTTCAAAATAAAGAATAAAAAACAGGACTGGGGGTGTATCTCAGAGGTAGAATGCCCCTGGGTTCAATCTCCAGTTCTGCAAAGAAAAAAAAAAGAATGTCTTAAACCTGCCAAGATTACACTTAATTTGGAAGTAGATTGCTGATTTTCATAATTCTTGGTATTTTCTCATTATATTTTCATAATTGTTTTCTTGCTTAATTCCACTCTGGTCAGAAAACAAACTGTGACTTCAGTTCTTTAAAATCTGCTGATGTAGGCCGGGCGTGGTGGCGCACGCTTGTAGTCCCAGTACTTTGGGAGGCGGAGACCGGAGGATCCGGGTTCGTGGCCAGCCTCAGCTCTCTCTCTCTCTCTCTCTCTCTCTCTCTCTTTCTTTCTCTCTCCTTAATGAGGCCCTCTGCAACTTCGTGAGACCTGGTTTCAAGATAAAGTATAAAAAATAGGGCCGGGGGCGTAGCGCGGAGGTAGAACGCCCCTGCGTTCAATCCCCGGTACCGAAAAAAAAAAAAAACAATAAAATCTGCTGATGTATCCTTCGTGGCCTAACATATAGTCAATTTTGGAAAACATTCCATATGCCCCGGCAACGAATGTGTGTTCTGTTGTTACACAGAGTAGGTGAGGTATGTCAGTCAGTTATGTTAATCATGTTTTTCAGATCTTCTATGTCATTATTTATACAACTTTCTGCTTATTTTGTCAGTTACTGAGAGATGTTGAATCTCCCACTATGGATATGGATTTGTCAATTTTTTTTAGTTCTGTCAATTTTTGCTTTGTTTAATATGAATCTATGGTGTTAGCTGAGTAAATTTAGAACTGTCATATCTCTCTGGTGGACTAATTTTTTTTTTTTTTTGCGGTACCGGGGATTGAAGCCAGGGGCGTTCTACCTCCACGCTACACCCCCGGCCCTATTTTTTATACTTTATTTTGAAACCGGGTCTCACGAAGTTGCGGAGGGCCTCACTAAGGAGAGAGAGAGAGAGCTGAGGCTGGCCGCGAACCCGGATCCTCCGGTCTCCGCCTCCCAAAGTACTGGGATTACAAGCGTGTGCCACCACGCCTGGCTGGTGGACTAATTTTGACATAATGCTTTGTATTATTCTGGGTCCAATCAATGGATCAAGCAATAGAAGTTTAATACAGTTAATAGGCTTAATAAAGAATAAAGAATTATTGTACTCAGATAAGAGTTACTATAGGATCTAAGGAAACTCTAGATGGTACCCGAGGACTGAGAAAGTACCCAAAGAAAGACAAATTTGGGAGGAATTCAGACCTCATTGGGGAAGAAGTAGTCTGGGCTTTGGACAGCAGGACTCATTAGTTTTCCCAAGCTGGGGCTGGTCTGCAATTACTGGGTATGCAGGAAGCAACCCTCAGGAGTGCAGGTTGGGGTAGGGTATCTACCACTGGTGGTGTGGGTGCTCAGAGGGAGCATGGCTGTGGCAGAAACCCTCCAGGCCAGAGGGAGTCAAGGTGCTATTGCAGGCCGGAGGTCTTGGAAGTGCTAGTTTCCATGTCAAGAAGGGCATGGGAAGGCTTTTCCCAGGCCAGGCGGAAACCGCAAGCAGCCAGAGAGGCCCTTTCTCCTGCAATATGCCTCACTTTAATAATCCTGTCTCCTGATGATTCTAAGGTACTATAAATCCATCTTTTGCTTAATTTCAATTATTGATTTTTTTTGTTCTAGAATCTCTATTGTATTCTTGTATAAAAGTCTTTGTCTAAATTCTCTATCTTGTTATCTATTTTCTGGAATATATTAATTACAGTTAATAGAAAGTCTGTGTCTGATACTTCCAATAACTGGGTCATCTTGTAGGTCTACTTTCCTCTTTTAGTCGTTGGTTATTTTTTTAGTTCTTGCTATGTCTGAAATTCTTTGTCTTTTTGAATTAAGTGCTGGGCATTGTGTTTAAAGAATTGTAGGGGTCTTGGAGCATATCATATCCCTCCAGAGAAAAATGTACACAGTTTTCTGTGTCTGATAGTATGCTGGGCTTTGGGAAAACTGAAGTGAATAAAAAAGGCAAGATCTCTGCCTTCATGAAGTTTGTATTCTAGCAGGGTAACAGACAACAACAAACACATACATAATAATTAGTGATAAATGATATAAAGAAAAAGTAAATCAAGTGAGGGGCCAGAGATTAAAGGAATGTTATTACATTTAGATAGGGTGTTCAAAAGGTGACATTTGAGCTACAATTGAATTAAGTAAGGTGGAGAGATATGAAAATTCTTAGGGCAAATACTTCCTGGCAGAGGGAGAAACAAATGCAATCACCCTAAGGCCTCATTAAAGGAACAGCAAGGAAGCTAATCACAGTGGCTACAGTAGAGTGCAGTGGGAGAATACCAAAGAGTGGCTGAGAGGTAAGAGGGGCTATATATATTAGGGTTTGGGAAACCCATAGTAAGACTTTGCCTTTTTTTTTTTGGTACTGTGAATTAAACTCAGGGGCATTCTACCTCTTCGTTACACCCCGAGCCCTATTTTATATTTTATTTTTAAACAGAATCTTGCTAAGTTGCTGAGACTTGCCTTGAACCTGTGATCCTCCTGTTGCAGTCTACCAAGTACTGGGATGACAGGTGTGTGCTTCCATGCCTGGCTAAGACTGCATTTTAGGCTGTATGTGGTGGTGTTTCAGTCAGCATTCTTACTACTGTGACTCAAAATTCCTGACAACTGCAACTTTAGAGGAAGGAAGATATATTTGTTCAAAGTTCTGGAAGTTTCAGGGGTTTCAGTCCAGGTCATGTCTACGGAGCTCAGGGTACGTTGGCAAGAAGCAGAGAAAGAGGGTGCATGAAGGGACTCTGCTCTCATATCATTGAGGCCAGAAGCAAGGGGGAGAGAGAGAAAGAGAGAGAGAGAGAGAGAGAGAGAGAGAGAGAGAGAGAGAGAAGGAGAAGAAGAAGAAGAAGAAGAAGAAGAAGAAGAAGAAGAAGAGGAGGAGGAGGAGGAGGAGGAGGAGGAAGAAGGAAGAAGATGGAGAAGGAGAAGGAGAAGGAGAAGAAGAAGAAGAAGAAGAAGAAGAAGAAGAAGAAGAAAGAAGAAAGAAGGAAGGAGGAGGAGGAGGAAGAGGAGGAGGAGGAGGAGAAGGAGGAGAAGGAGGAGGAGGAGGAGGAGGAGGAAGAGGGAAGAAGAAGAAGAAGAAGAAGAAGAAGAAGAAGAAGAAAGAGGAGGAGGAAGAAGAAGGAAGAAGAAGACCAAGAACAAGAAGGAGGAGGAGGAGGAGGAGGAGAAGGAGAAGGAAGAGGAGGAGAAGGAGGAGGAGGAGGAGGAGGAGGAGGAGGAGGAGGGAAGAAGAAGAAAAAGAAGAAGGAGGAGGAGGAGGAGGAAGAGGAGGAGGAGGAGGAAGAGGAGGAGGAAGAAGAAGGAAGAACAAGAACAAGGAGGAGGAGGAGGAGGAGGAGGAAGAGGAGGAGGAGAAGAAGAAGAAGAAGAAGAAGAAGAAGAAGAAGAAGAAGAAGAGAGAGGGAAAGAGAGAAAGAGAGGTAGATAGGTGTCCAGGGACATATACATAGTCTCCAAGACCACACCCCCAGTGACCTACCTGCTCAGTAATCAAGCCCCACCTCCAACATGGCTGCCTCATTAAGACATGAAGCCTGGGAGACATTCTAAACCCAAAGCATAACAGGTGTGTAGCCACTGAGGCATTTTGAGGAAAGGGATGGTGTGATCTGACTGAGATTTTGAGGCATCATTCTGCCTGATGCATTTGTAAGTAGGGGGAGAGTATCAGTTGTGAGACCAGATATGGACCAGTTGGGAATCTTGACCATGGCTGGTGGTAGCTTGTAGAGGGACAATGATGAAGGTTGGGAGGAGCATAGATTTTTTTTTTTTAAGATTGAGGCAACAGATTCCAATGATGGTCTGATGCAGGGTCTGCAGAGGTGGATTTCCATGAAACTCAAGCCTCAGGGTCTGCCGCTTCACCAGCCCACCCAAAATAAATATTCGTTTTTGTATGTAGTTTTGTAGTCTTTTTCTTCAAGAAAACCTTTCACTCTCCACTAATGTATACAACTCAGTTCCCACAGAAATCTGAATCTTTCCCTGGGGTCTGAGAGAAAAAGAGAGCCAGGAATGATGTTTTCTAGGTTTTGTCAGAGCGACCTTAGGAACGGCGGTGCCATTCCTGGGTCATGGTGCCCTGGGACAGGAACAGGTTGGAGAGGATCTAGAATTCTGTTCAGGGGATACTATATAAAGCCTTACCTCCTCAGGTTGACACCCAGACTTCATCCTGTTCATAAGGCTCTCCTCTTCCCACATTCTAGGCTTCCGTTTGTGAAACTTTCTCAGGTTTCGAAGGTCCTTCTCTGTCCTACTCACTCTTTTTTTTTTTTTTTTTT
>PVJS01011663.1:0-45299 GCA_004027185.1 Glis glis | reverse complement strand
GGGAAGGGGTACAAGGGAAGGGGAAGGGGAAGAAAGAAGTGAATCTATGGAATTACTGTCATAAACAATGTGTATATATGAGATTATACCAACATCATTCTCAGTGCTACATGTGGGGGGGAGGAAGGGGGGAGGCGGGGGGAGGGACACCAAGAGCTGTGTGCATGTATGTTAACACCAAACTGATACTCATTGTGATGTGAGACTACAATACACCAATAAAAACATAAAAAAAATACTCTCTGGGAAGTCATATGGTTAAAAAATTTCTTTTTTTTTGTGGTACTGGGGATTGAACCCAGGGACATTCTACCTCCAAGCTACACCCCCAGCCCTATTTTTTGTTATTTTGAAACAGGGTCTCACTAAGTTGCGGAGGGCCTCACTAAGTAGTTGAGGCTGGCTGGGAATCTGGATCCTCCGGTCTCAGCCTCCCAAGTACTGGGATTACAAGCGTGCACCACCACGCCTGGCTAAAACTTCCTAATTTAATTTCGCTTAACCCATTATTTTCTAAGATACTTGTTTACAAAGCATGTCAGAGGATAATGGTTACCACTCAAATCTGTGAGGAAAGCACTGTTCTAACACAAATATTCTGGACATTAAGAAATTATCTACCTGGAACACTTCTCCACATGACTCTAGCCCACAAAGCGATGTAACTTTGATCCCAATATTGGCTTCATCACTACAACTCCAAAAGAGAAAATCTAAGAAACACTCCTTCCAAATTCAATGTATTTCACTAGTAACTCTAAATCTAAATTCTAACCCAGGTTCAGTAGCTGAGCTCCTACCCTGTTCTTGTGATTGCGTCCAGTTCATAAAACTACAGGTGTCCTTTCTGCTCTATTTGAGCTCATGCTTTAACAGCAAGTCTTGTATTCTATCCCATCCAAGTCTTAGACTGAGTTGTGTTCATGTCTGCCCTTCTGGGTGGCAACGTAGTCTTCCCTGCTGCTTCCCTCATAATTGAAAATTTTTCCGAGTTTGTCATTATTTTTTTTTTCTGACGCAGTAGTCCCATATCTTTTGCTGGACAATGAATCTCTATTCTTTCCATACAGCACTTTCTTTCCAGATGGGTTCCCTCACCTTCTGTAGCTGATGTCACATTAGTACTCGTCCACATGCTACATAAGTCTGGTCTATATCATCCCTTGCACTGACCAGCACCTCTGGTCTTGAGCATCTAATCTAAAAGGAAGCTTACCACCTACCAAAACGCAGTCACAAATAACTAAAAGCTGGACAATAAGAGTAATTAAAGGCAAAAATGGCTTAATAGAATTCTGAATTTCAGATTTACTAACTATTGAAAAATTGAAAAGAAAGTTGAGGGTGAGGTTGGTTTTACTTCTTTGCTTTATTGGAGGAAGGACATCAGCGACAATATCAGATAATTCATCTTCTAAGAGACATTTTGCTGTCATAGAAGTTTCTCTGCTTTTTGATATTTACCTTCATCCATTTGAATATTTCTGAGCATGAATTCTAAAGAAAGCTTTTCCTCCATATGTATAAAAGAAAGTATTTATACATATGCTTATTATGAGTTGGACATAAAGCAGCATGTCACACTGCTCTGTGAATGTCAGAATTCTGACATCCAGGCCCCAGAGTTCCCATTCTTAAATCATGACTGCTTTATCTTCCTTGACAAAATTCAAAGCAAGAAAGAAATTTTGCAACTAAGGTGAGAAATTAATATGACATATTTGGCCTTGCAAAGTATAAGTGATATGAAGAGACTAAGACTTAGAAAAGCTTCAGAATCTAGTACCCTGACAATAACTAAGCAATATAATATTGTATTATGCATTTTCCCAATATTTATATGTAGTTATCTATGAGAGCTACATTTAGCTCTTCTTCATAATGAAGTGAGAAATAAAAAACACATATTGATAATCATTATTTTCAGAATCATCTTAACATTAATGAAAATATTTTATAGAACAGTCACACGGGTTTTTATTTCTCCTATTTCCCTTCTGATTTTAATTCATGTGGGTAGACTCTGCTCAATTCAGCCTTACTCCTATGGTTTTCACTTTCCATTTAAATATCTGCTGGTCCCCCTTCTCAGGCAGAATGCAGCTTGAAGGGTACCAAGAGTTTATGTGCCAATGCCAGTGCTATAGTCACCTCCATACCACAGATATCCAGAATTACTAATCCCCGGAGTGCTTCAATAAAAGACATCTGCTTTTCCCTCCATGGGGAGACTGACCTGTCTATTAGACTAATCAGTAGTCCATGACTTGGATGGGAAAAGACGGAAAATTAAAATGGTTTAATGTATGGACCTTATTATTCTTACTTGGCTGTGTTTTATCTGTTATATCTTGGTATGGAACCTTTGCAAAATTATTAACTCATCATCAGTATGAAGGTTCCTCAAAAGACTGGGAATGGAATCACCACATGGCCCAGCTATACCATTACTCTGTATTTTTCCAAAATAATTAAAGTTATAATATTACAGCAATGTATGTATACCCATGTTTATAGCAGCATAATTCACATTAGCCAATTATGGAAACAACCTAGGTTGGTTCCAGTCCGTCAAAAGATGGATAGATAAAGAAAATGTGATATATATACACAATGGAATTCTAATTAGCCATAAAGAAAAAAATAATATGTCAACTGCAGGAAAATGGATGGAACTAGAGAATATTATGCTGAGATCAGCCAGTCTCAGAAAGTCAAGGGTCATATGTTTTCTCTCATATGTAGAAGCTAGAGAGAAAATGGGGAAAAAGGGTACTTGGGATAATGAGGAGAGACATCAGTAGAATGGTGGAAGGGGGTTGGAGGAGAGAAATGGGGAGGGGAAAAGGATTCTTGATGAGACAAACAGTTCAGTATATGAAGATATCACTATCAATCTTAATAACATGTCTGGGGATGGGACAGCAGGGTGGGATCTGGAGAGAAACACATTATGCACAAATGCTATATCCATGTATGTCTGTCTCACTCTGAACCTCACTATGATGTAGAATTACAATGTGCCAATCAAAGTATATTTGAAAAATTATTAACTTCTCTAAAACTCAATTTTTCAAAGCTTGCAGTCCTAGTTTGTAATATGACCATGTGACTTCTTAAAACTCCTAAGTAGGTCTCCATTTCCTATAGGGTAAAGTTCTTGTGACAGAATACACAAGGATCTTCATAATAAGATCACTACCCCTCCATTCCATACTCATGCTTCACCTAGGCCCAGATACCACAAATAGTTTTCTGTGCAACCTTGGGTAAGTTCCTGACCTCTCTGTACTCCAGTTTCCACATGCATAAAATAGATATTCTAATAATGGATATAGGTGTTCCTCAACTCATGATGGGGTTTTGTCCTAATAAAAGCATTGTGAATTGGAAATATCATAAGTTGAAAATGTATTTAATACAATAATCTTCTGAACATCATAACTTGACAACACAATTCACTGTAGAGTATTGATTGTTTACCTTTCCAATCATGTGGCTGACTGGGAATGCAGCTTGCTGCTTCCCAGCATCATATCATATATTGCTAGCCAGGAAAATATTAAAATTCAAATTCCTGAGTTTTACTGAATTTGTGTCACTCATCGACCCTTGTACAGTCAAAAATCCTAAGTTGAACTATCATAATTCAGAGACTATCTGTACTTCATATAGGTATCCTTAAAATAATATCTGGTTTATACAAACTCTCCAGAAACATTAGCTACTATTATAATTCTTATTAACAATAATATTGTTACCTTTCATGATTGTAATAGACCTTGGCCAAACATACCTCTGGGTATACAAAAATGGACAATCCCCAGGCCCTGCTATCAGGAATAGATAATACATAGCTATACAAGAATTTCAGAAGAAACATGGAAACTAGGTCCAGGAACACAGCTTAATGATTACATGGGAGTGTGAACCATATATGGGCAGCAGCATGGTCTTTGTAGGATTGAGAGGGTCAGGGCCTGGGAACGGCTTTTCCAGAGATCTTTGGTCCTCATGGGTTCCTCATTTGTCAAGGGCAGCTGGCTGCCACAGCCAACCCAGGAGGGTCATCGGGAAGACCTTGAGAGGCAGTGCTTGCTCAGCTCTCCAAGCTCAATCACATCCTTGCGATGCTCAATAAAGCCTGTGAGCAGAACTGATCACCGTCCTTGAGTTGTGTTTCCATCCCCAACCCCAGCCTGATACCTTGGAAATGCCTCTCCCAGTCCTTGCAGGTCCATCTGCCAGAAAGCCTTGTCCCCTTTGACCTGTCCTTTTCATCTAAATCCCTGCCATCTTTTAGTTTACCAAGAACTAAACCAAATATTTAACTTCAGTGAAACATACTGATAGTAAAGCTGAATAAAGATATGCAGTGATAACATACCCTCCTGCTGTTCATTTTTAAACCTATTTAGAAAATGCATTTAAGCAGCTCTTTGCCCCTGGACAATTTAATTCCCCTCTGAAGTGCTTAGCCCAGAATTTCTCTTCTGTGAAACAGCTCTCCCAGTCCCTTATTCTGTACCCCAGATCAAGTCTTTATAACACTAATCACCAGGAGTTTTTCCTCCCAGATTACTGAATCAAGTATTCTTTGGAGCTTGTAACTTTGGGCATAACTTCCCCTCATTCTTTTGTTGTCTTGCATAGGATAGTAAGAACAGATCTGAGAGGAATGTGCTACTATTTTTCTGTTCTTTATGAGCACTGACTAGGAAAAAATAATGATATCTCTTTCATTATGTATCACATTACATTTTCTGTGACTTGAAAACAGAAACTTTCATTTTGGCTTCCAAACATAACACCAGGTCTATTGTAAGATGAACAATAAACTCATTATGTAATGAATAAATAAATGAATACATGAATGAAGGGTGATGTTTTTCTGTCTTCTTTGCCTTAATGTATGTGACAAAACAAACATTAAAAATGATAATGTCTAAATCCAAACATAATATGCTTATATTCCTTACATTATAATTGTACCTGAATCCAAACCCTTTTCTCCTCTCTGTAATAAAGCGTTCTGTTATATCTGCAGCAGGCTAAAGGAGATTGTGCAAAACTTGGTGTATACACTGGTTTAATGTGAGCTAAAGTGTCAATATTCATATGGCTCCACTTCATTAAATCCACCTTCCTAGGGACTCGGACTGTGCAAAATTTATTTTTTAAAAAGTCCCCAAATTGTGCCAGAGTCAGCAAAACTGCACCTGTTAGTCATCATGGACCCAGTTCTCCTCTCTAAGCTCTTGCTCAGCAATCTGACAGGCAAGGTTTATGACAGGCAGGCTGAAGGTGAAGAGGATGGATGTATAAACAGTGGAATGCAGCCGCGCACTCACCTCGGCCAGATTGCATGTACAAGGCCCCGAGGATGCGAGGTCACACTGCCAACAGGCATGATGGGAGTGTGGGCTGCAGTGCCCTTAATTGGGTGCACATGCTCTGGCATCGCTGTGCCCTGATTAGCACCGTGTGGGCTGATCAGCACTAGGCTGGAGCCCAGCACTTTCCGGGGAAGAGCATATGGGACGTGCAGATGTTCAAAGGGTGGTTTCACCCCATGAACAGCCAGCAGTCCTCCTTGAAGAATTATCCTATCCTAGCTTGAGCAAGTGTATGCAGGAAGATAAGAATGAATGTGCTCTCTGTGAGTCTAATAATTTCTTTTCCAGACTCTGTACTATTAGGCACTATAACCCTAAAAATATGTCCTTGAAGCACACAAACAGCTATCTCGATGACTGAAAGACATCAACAGTACTTATACTAGAGGTAATCAAAGACTCCGCCATGGCAGGTAGAGTTAAAGCAATGCATATGTTCCCAGGTGATACAATTTATCAATATACATTATTTATTACTTATTTATTTATTAATTAAACAAGTTTGTGAATCCTTTGTAGTAGAAGAGAAGTATTAATGGAATAATGTACCTAGGCATGCAGAAAAATGAAAAAAGCCAGAAAAAGGAGCTCATTTATTTACAAAGGACACAACCTGGCACAGTGAAATGGAAATTAGATGTCAGCTAAGTAATTAGTCCCAGTTCTTCCAATAATTAGCTGTGTTCCTTGGGCCTCAGTTTTCTCACTCTGACTACATGATTACAAATGTCCTTTCCAATTCTAAAATATAAATGCCTATCTTTTATCTTCTTTATCGGATAGTTAATTTATGCATTAGTTAAGCCATTCAAGAATCTCAGAGCCTAATCTGTGCCTGGCACAGTTGTTAGGTGCTCTGGCCATAAGACCCCCAAGCTTGCATTTTGGTGGGACAAAACAAACTTTAACATGTAAGCAGGTGAATAAACAATATTTTGTCAAGGAATCATTGGGGCTATGACAAAAGTAAAACAAAGAAATAAAATACAGAGCATGATTAATTAAATTAGCTAGGATAGTCAAATAAGGTGTTGCTATTACATTTTAGTGGTAATATACCAACAATAAACATGGACACTAATAAATTAAAAAGATGATCTTTCATAGTGATAATATCCCCTCAAAAAGAAAAGAAAAACAACAGTAATACTGATCTCAACAAATATTTGTTTTCAACTATTTCAAGTATTTGTTTTAAAGAAATATTGCTTTGATTTCTTCTCCTTTTCTGTTTTAGAAAGGAGTGGGGCTAGAAGTCATGTTGGACAGGGGTTGGCTTTGAGTCTGCTTCATGGATCTTTTTCATACTGTGGTCTAATAAGAGGAGACCCAGTCAGGAACATGATATCCACGAGATTAAAAAAAGGGGAAGCTGAGCCACGTGAACCACGTTCTGAGATTTTAAAGATTCTGTTTTGTTGTGGTGTGTCACCACATGCAAACTGAAGATACTACTTCTCCCCTTTGAGTGAGGATGTGACATGAATATTTGTGCACAATAATAAATTCCATGGCTGGAAAATCTTGTAAATTTTTCTTAATAAGGACTGGGGATGTAGCCCAGTGGTAGAGCACTTGTCTAACGCATGGGAGGCCCTGGGTTCAATACCTGCACCACAAACACACAGAATTCCTTAATGATCCATGTACCAAATGGTACTGTTATTAACACTTCAGCAGATGTGTTAAATACCTTTAAAGCCTGGGTGATCAAATTTATCAGGTAATCTAGGAAGCCTGTTAGTATGCCCCTGGAGATCTCCCTTCCAGATATTTCCATCTGCTCACTGTCCAAATTGTTGATGATGCTAAAACATTCTGTCAACATTTCCTATGAGAGATTATGTTTCTTAGATTACATGTCTTCTTTTAAGGAAATCTGTGTCAAAAATCTATCATACAGATTACAGAATGTTTTAAATTTTATTTTCATGACTACAATTCAAAAAATTCATAGAATGTCTCTTTGGATCATGTTTTTTAATGTTTTATATATTGAATTCATTTGTCAAAATGCTAGTTTCTTGCTATTCTGGAAGAATATCAGCCAAATTAAAATGTCTAAAGTTAAGCCGGGCATGGTGGTGCACTCTTGTAATCTCAATACTTGGGAAGCTGAGACAGGAGGATCACAGGTTCATGGCCAGCCTCAGCTACTTAGTGAGGCCCTCCACAATTTAGTGAGACCCTGCTTCAAAATAAAGGATAAAAAAAAATAGGGCTGGGGGTGTAGCTTGGAGATAGAATGCCCCTGGGTTCAATCCCTTGTACCACAATAATTAAATAAATAAATAAATAAATAAAATGCCTAAAGTTGTTACATTATATTTCCTGTTAAAAGCACAACAATAAAGTGCTCATGAAAAATATCTATAATTATACTTATTCACTATAGAATTATTGATTAAAATCCAAAATAAAAATAAATATTTGTATAGATTTAGTTGTGATTACAATTACTTTAAGAATAACTGTGGAAAGGTACTGAAAATTAAATTGACCAAATTATGCTATGTGATACCAATGTATCACAATGAATTCCAGTATTATTTATTATTGTGATGAACCAACAGAAAAAATAACTGTTTTTTAGATACTTTGCATAAATAATGCCCAAATCCATATACTGCATTTTACCTCTGATGGAGCAAATAAATCCAAATTCACACTTTCCAAAGGAGCTGACATGTCAATTAAAGTAAATTTACTATTTACTGAATAAGTTTTCAAAGAAGGACAATTACCAGATTATTTATCAATTGCTAAGCAATGATCTCTTTCAAATCTTTCATGTAAGGGCATGTCTTCATGTGGAGATTTACTGAAAATTATATTTTATTGTAAATTGTTCCATATTTTCAAGTTATGAAAATATAAGAAATCATCCAAATTGAAAAATAGAGAATTATTTCAAATATTGCAATATAATCACCCTAAATGAATGATGGTTTAAAATTTTATTATTTATTTATATTGATTCTCTGAGCATACAGAATCACTAACATAAGTATGAAATTAGGGAAATATTACCTAGGAAACCAATTAGCATATTATGAATTGTTAAGATGATTTCTATCCCCTGTATAGTCCAAGAACTCCTGTTTAGGACCCACTGTTCTTTCCAATTTTTTTATTCTTTTGTATAATAACCTTTTTGTTTTATGCATGTCTCAAGCAAATTGAAGTAGAATAGAACAATAGGTGTTGAAAGAAAACTTTTGCCATGGCTCCAAGAGCCCCCAAACAAGAGTTCTTAGGAGGTATGCCAACAACCCAAGCCCCTGTCTGCTCTTTTCCAAGCCATTCTCATGGCCACACCTGTAGCAAGCAATCAGGATGGATAGGATAATGTTTTCTTTGGGGAAAAAGAGTAGGGTTGTATCCTCCTCTTTGTGGCCCATATATTGTAGAGATTCTGGGTTTTTATACTCCTCTGAAGAGAGTTGAATAGCTTTTGCTGTTGTTTTAGCAGGTACTTAACATAGATAAATTCAAATTGAAAAAAAAAGTTTCTCTTCAGTGATAGCAGGATTTAAAATCTCAATTTAGCTTTTTCTTCATCAGATTGCTGTTCTACAATCCAGATCTCTTAGCTGCCCCACCATGCATGTGAGGTTCAGAGATCAGCTAGTTTTCCTTGGGGGACAGAGTGTATTTATAGGACACTAACTTCCTCCTTGCATTCAAGATCTTTCCTTTCTAGAATTTACCCACCTGTTTTTAGTGCTGTGATTGACTGAAATGTTGTTTTCTGCTTCTCTTCAAGCCAAAAAAGGTGTGATTAATTTACCCAAGTGTTAGAAATATTTGACCATGTTATGGTTTGGATCTAGAACATCCCCCCAGAAAAGCTCATGTATTGGCAATGCAGCAAGGTTTGGAGGTGGGGCGTGGCTGGAGGAGGTAGGTCACTGGGGGTGTGGCCTTGAGGACTGTATCTGTACTTAGCCCCCTCCTCTCACTCTCTCTGCTTCCCAGCTGCCATGAGCTGAGCAGCTGTCTTATGCTACACCCTGTTGCCATGATATTTCTCCCTGGGAGCCAGCCAAACATGGACTGAACCCCCTTAACTGTGAGCCAAATAAACCTTTCCTCCCCTAAGTTGTTCTTGTCAGGTATTTTGGACGCAGAAATGAAAGAACTGACTAAAACAGATGATAGTGCTCAAGCTAAAAGCCATAGCAACAGAAATTTTAGACAATGCCATTCCTGTCCTTAAAATGTTAATTCCTGTTCAGAAACTACCTCCTTTTTTGGTTCTTTAATGCTTTAGATAGTTGTTTTCCAAAGTTTAGTATCTGTGAAAACTTCAGACGAATAGTATATATCCTTTGCTATACCAGAGTCAGAACCTCTACCCTTCAACTTTGAGAAAACAAAAAACATAAAGAACTTCCTGTTGTGATCTATCCACAAATGTCTTACAGCCTAACTTTCCATATATACTCTACATTTGCCACTTTATATGAACTACTCGCATCTTTTAAAATTATTAAGGTTCTACAATACTTAATGAAAAAGTTTGCTTATTACAGACAGCAACAGTAAAAAAATAAAATGATCATCTCATCCAATAATGAAACTTAAGTTTGTAAATAAAAACTGAAAATAGTCTCTTTTATAAAAATAACATCATGTATTTTTAAATTAAAATTTAAGATTTATAAGAAAACTATTGACTAAACCAAGAGTTTAGATTCCTACAAGTTCCTAGAAAAGGAGCCACATCTCTCACATTTCAACATTCCTATGCAATACTGGTGAGGTTTAAAATTTAAATATACTACAGATAGAGATCATCCAGTAGATGTTTAAATGGATCTGCATCTATTAAGAGAAATATATCAGAAAAAGTAGTTACTTTGAGAATAAATTGAAAAGAATATATAATTTGTTTTGTAAAATAAATTGCATGTTGAATCATCCGGAAGTACTTTTTAAATGATCATCTCATTTATAATAAAATATTAGTACATAAGATGAATTGATAGGGCCAATTTGAGTTAGTAAAGATACAGAACTGTGGGGTGTGTTCAAAGACATACAGTTTTAGCCCTTTCAAGAGTACTTAATAAAAACACCAAAGCTAACAAAGTACTGCCTAGTAGGAGTTCTCAATGAACATGCTAACAAGAATATCAATTGTGTTTAAAATTATACTTTCAATGTACTTGAGAATGGTTTAAAGGCACTTAATCTCTTTTCCATATCTCAACACATCTTGGGTTTGTCTAGAAAATCCTTCCTTTAGAGAATTAATCAAAAGTAAACTTTTCTCTGGCCTAACATTAATGAAGTTCTATTGTACTATGTATGATTTCCTACTAATTTAATGAATTTCATTTTCTTTGGAACTTTCTGGTAGAAAAATGAGGTCCAGTGAAAATGACTATAATATGTTAACAATCAAAATTGTGATGTTCCAATGAACACAGGCACATGTAATATTCAGCACCAGACCCCATTCAAGAATGTGATTGGCTATTTGATTGCTATTAGATTGTCCCTCTTATATTTGAATAATTTCTGCATAGCTTTTAAAAAGGTAGCCTACATAATAATTTATTACATGGAAAATGATATATTAGCAAGAAAGCAACAATATTGAAGCTTAACAAAATAACTTAGAAACTCTACTGACAAATCATTTGGTAACAATTTAAGTTTTATTACAATGAAAAAAGTAGCCCAATTTATTCTTTCTAGACCATCAATGATCTTAAAATCTCTAAAGTACAGATTTCTTTAATGCACTTCAACTTTTTCCATAGTTATACTGTCTTCATTATTCTGAAATGTCTTAGGATATTGCTTTCCTGATGATTTAAATTATTTTTGCACACATAGTGCCTCACAGAAGATCAGTGAACCAGTATGCATGACTGGTTATTACTGTCATAATTTGAAAGACATCTGGAACAAGACTTAAGTGAGGTCATGGGATATTTCTACTAGAAGTGGAGTCATTAGTATTTTTAAAATTTAACTTACTACAATTTCTTTCTAAGAAGAATTTTCACTGCTTCATTTTTCTTATTTAATTTCATGCCTAAGGCTTAGAGCTGAGTGTTGCCTTGATTCAAGGTTTGTCTGTCTCTCTATATCACACACACACACACATTTATTTTTTAAAAGTTATTTTATTTTCCAGTTTTTTAACATTTTATTCCAGTGCTCATATTATGAGTAGGCCTTCAACAAGGACTCATATTTAAGTTTCCTTCATCCATCTTCTGTCATCTACTTTTCAAATTGCAATGTTCTCCAATGTTTCCCATTTTAGAAGGTCCTCTCCCTTTCTTAATTTTATTCCTATGAGATTTTATTTGAGGCTACAACATTACCCATACTATACTTATGAGCTCCAAACACATACATTTGAATGCTTATAGTGCATAAACTCTCTTTCTCTTTGTCATAAGCACGAAACCACAAATACTTGAAGCAAAATTTATCACTTACCACCTCAGGCCTCTAGCATTCCGTATCTCTTTGAATGACAGCGCAAACCCCAAATTTTAATCATTTTAATTTTAGTCATCATTTACTTTTCCTTCCCTGCATGCATGTTATGTAATTCTGCCTGTTGGTCCTTAGGTGATAATTTTCATCACTATGTCCACTTGACTTCAGCTACTGTTTACACTTCCTCATTCTTTACTCTGTGCGATTTCAAGGGCCTTCACCCTTCCATGTCTCCACATCCTTGGTTTTTCTGATGTAATTCCACACACCAGCAAAATCTAAAGTACAAATCTCATCTGGATCCTGATCATCTTCTCCTGGCCTCCCTTCTTGCTCTTGATATTCTCCTGCCAGACAGAACTTGCTCCAGGTTCTGCCTGTTCCTCTGCACTTTGTGACTTGCTCTGGCCTCTTTTTCAAATTCCAACTTCCTTCATCCCTTTCCTTACCCATAGAAATGTTGTACCAATCAATTTCGTATTTCTTCCTCATTTTCAAGGCAGATATTAAACATTTCTTTCACATTAAAACTTTCTTCCTATCCAAGCACAGTGGTACATGCCTATAATCCCAGTACTTGGGAAGCTGAGACAGGAGAATAGTAGGTTAGAGGCCAGTCTCAGCAACCTAATGAGACCCTGTTTAACAAAAAAAGCAACCTTTCTTCCTCTGTCCCAGGAGGCTTGGTTAGGAACCTTTGCTTACTGATATAATTTCTATGGCATTTCTTATCACTTGGTATTGTAATTCTGAGGTGACTTTTCGGAATCAGTCATTGACTCCATGAGGTCAGAGTACCTATTTCTATAAACCCAACACTTTATAACCTGACACTAAGCATGTGGTAGGATATTAATTTGAAGAACAATAATACATTTGTGAATGATTGGATCTTTTTTTCACATATTTCTTTTCCCATTTTTATCTTAATTACTTTAGTAATTTTATTCTATTATTTGTGTTGATGGCCTCAGGAATCTTCCTCATTTTTCACTCTTTTGTCACTTCTGAGTTATTTTTAGGTCTCACTTCTCTTCTGTGGTATATTATGATAACTGTTCTGATAAATCTAAATGTTTTATCTTTATATCCCTACAGATAACATGCTTGTGACTAAGAGTTATATTTCATTTTTTCTCTCTCTCTCTTTCTCTTTTTTTCTTCTTTCTTTCTTTCTTTCTTTCTTTCTTTCTTTCTTCTTTCTTTCTTCTTTTTATCCTTCCTTTCCTTTTTGTGTGTGATACTGTGGATTGAACCCAAGGGTATTCTGCCTCTGAGCTACATCCCTAGACCCTCCCTCCCTCTCTCCCTCCCTCCCTCCCTTCTTTCCTTCCTTCCTTCCTTGCTTCCTTCCTTCCTTCCTTCCATTTTGAAACAGGGTCTCACTAAGTTGCAGAAGGCCTCAATACATTGCTGAGCCTAGCAGCAAACCTGTGATCCTCTTGTCTCAGCCTCCCAAGTATTGAGATTACAGGCGTGTGCCACCAAGCCCAGCTTACATTTCTATTTTCAGATTTATCTTTTACCTATCATTTTTAAGAATTTTTTGTGGTACTGGGAGTTGAACCAAGGGGCATTCTAACTCCAAGCTACACCCCCAGCCCTATTTTTTATCTTTATTTTGAAACAGGGTCTCACTAAGTTGCAGAGGGCCTCACTAAGTAGCTGAGGCCAGCCTTGAACCTACGATCCTCCTACCTTAGTCTCCCAAGTACTGGGATTACAAACCACACCCAGCTTTCTAAGATTTTTATAATCAACTTTTATGCTTTTTCTGATTTACTTTGTACTGTCTGATATATTTTCTTCTGCTCAAAATATCCTATCAGTATATTCAATTACTTCTTCTTCCATTTAAAAATAATCTTTATATATTGAATATATTACTTTTCTCTTTCTGATTTTCTTTTGAGAATGTGCATCACTGGGCTTTCAGAATAGCGTATTTCAATTCCATGACTCTCAAATTCTGCCACCTAGTCTCTCACTGAGATTTTTATTCACAAAAAAATTTAACACTATGCCTGATACATTATTATGGAGGGGGATTATAGTTGGGAGGCAGGAGGATTTCTCTATATATGAAAAATGTCTTGAACTGACAAACAAATTCAATCTCTTTCAAGAGTAATGTCTTTATATATATCATCTGAATTCATTGAGGCTCTTACAAGATATGAATAATCAATATCTAGGAAAATAAAACCTCCTCATAATGAAATAGCTATGAACTATGTCTGATAAATGTGATCAAATATATAATCATCAGTAACATTTAAAATACATGTAGATTGTCTATAAATGTAATTCTTTAAAATGAAATAGCCATGCCTTTTTAAAATTCCTAATTTTATATCATCTTCAGTTGCTTATTTCCATATATGATTCTATTTCATTGCAAAAAGCACATGCTCCTTTTTGGATGACCCCCCCCCACATACTGTTCTCACAATGATTACTTTATAAATACACAAAAATATTCATATTACAAATTCTCATTACCCCAATTTCACAATAGGTCTAAAATATCACATGCTTTAGAACTAGAAGAGACCTTAAGAAATAATTTTATCCAATGTCTTATTTTCAGGTACTTAAGTCTTATTATCCTTACTCTGTAGATAAAGCTACCATAGCTAAAGAAGTTTAGTGACTTCACAAAGTTATCCAGTAAATATTAGGATCAGGTGTTTGGAGAATAAGGCCTCTTAATTCTATTCCCTGGTGCCTTAGGCAATGCTTATGTAAGTAGATAGCATTGCTATGCATGGACTTTGCCAAACCTTCTTTGGAAACTTTTTATATTACATGTATGATATTTCTTGGATGTTCCAAACTTGATAAAATAATTTCATATCAGTTTCTTTGATTTTTACTTATTGTAGGAAGCTCCAGGGAGCTCACATCCTAGTTACAGATGTGAAAAATCAAATGATATGGCTTGAAAGCATTCCCATGCCCTCCCCCCGGAGTCATCATAGAGGAACACATTAGAGAGATATCTAAATGAACTGTGGAACAGAAGAACAGTGACCAAAACAAAACCTAAAAGATAACAAGGAATGGCCACTTGTTTGAAAATAATGTTGTAGGCACAGACTGTCATGCATACAGGAGGCCCTGGTACATCGTGGTGACTGAAAGTGTTTAAAATGTCTGGGTCATAGTATATAAGAATATGTCCTAACGGGATGATGCCGCAGACCTGTAATCCCAGTACTTGGGATTCAAGGGCAGGTTCAAGGGCAGCCTCAGCAACCTAGCCAGACTCTGTTTCAACACAAAAAAGTAAAAAGGGCTGTGGGTATAGCTTGGCGATAGAATGCCCCTGAGTTCAATCCCCAGTACAAAAAAAAAAGGTCCTAAAATGACAGAACTGGAGTTATGAATAGGGACCAAGTAAACATGCACTTTAAAATCCTTATGAGAAGTTGGATTTTATCCCAAAGACTAAGGAGGAGCAAGTTAATCTCTCATTCTAACTTCCCACTATGTGGTGAGTAAAGCCTTCAACATCATTGTGATACTCATCCTTGGTTTCCATTCCCATTCTAAAGAGATTGATCTATGTGGTAATTGCCCTGCTTAGCAATATTCCGATTCTCTATCTACTTGCAGTTCTATCCACGCTGTGTCCCAGTGGTTAGAATTTAGGGTTTAGAGTTAGAACATGTAATAATTACCACAATTTATTGAGCTCTTTACAATGTAAGGGATTGTGCTAAGTATTTTACATTTATTACCTTGATTTAATACCACAAAAAACTATGAAATAATCTGTTTTGTCTGAAAATTACAGATGAGAACGTTGATGTTTGGAGAATTTAAGTAGCTTTCCATAAAAAGGTTCACAGAAAACTTATAGTGTCAGTTTTGTATTAACTTTTTTATACTAATACTTCTTTTGTTTTCTTACAAATATTACTAAAAACTCACTATGCAAAACTTGAAAACAAAAACTGCATTTTATAATAATAAAGTGCCTATTTGTTAAAGTCTTCAAAGATATATTAATACCAGTTAAGACATTGTCTAATTTAATAAACTTTCTCCTTTTTAAAAAAAATTTCTTATCATTATATAATGAACTCAGTTAAACACAGCAAACTACAGAGTGAGTCTAAATAGTTGCTACATTCTATGAGTCCAATGGTTCTCTGTAATATTAGATTTGTAGGGTTTATATTTCTATTACTAGTGTTAGCACATTCATTTTTCTGTTTTACACTTCTTTTTACAAAAAAGAACAGAATACAATGAAAGTTAATATTAAAAAATTAAACACTACTGGATAAAAAGGGACTACTGCTGAAACTGAAGTATTGACCAACAGCACCATTACCAAGATTACGGAATGTTCTTTCTTCATTTGTTGATCAAAGTCTGTACTCTGAGTACCAAAACATAGTAGTACAGATTTCACTCTGTGCTCTATGACAGCACAGAGTTTGGAAGCATATTGTTTAAAGTTTGGAATGGCTGGTTATTTATGTGGTAATTAAATAGCATGGAAATATGTATGATATTATTTTCCAAGTGTGCATACTTCAAAGTTTTACAGAGGTAGTATTTGCCTTCCTATTTCTTTCTGGTGCTCTTTCTGGCTAAGATCACTCAGCAGTTTACTGGTCCCATATGCTTTGGAACAGCAATCCTGAGATTTTTTTTTCCTGTGTTGTCCTGTTAATTTTACTGACATCCTATTAACATAAGTATAGTTCCTTCTTTTTTTTCTTATCTTCTTTTGTTATTTTCGTGTGTGTGTGTGTGTGTGTGTGTGTGTGTGAACTGGGGCTTAACCCAGGTCCTCAGTCATGGTAGGCAATTAGTCTACCACAGAGCTACAGCCTCACTTCTGTACAGTTCTAACCCTTAACTGTATCATCTTCCTTTTGCTCAATATAGAATTTAAATACTGCCTCATTTCAAACCCCTGGTCTTCTCTAACATATGTCATTTATTTTGGTCATCTTGGCATAACACTAACATGAGGAACCCAGAGAATGTATTTTCCACACCCAATAGGTGTGTGGAAATTTATCCAAATATTAAACAATGAACACACATCTTCAACTTTCTACCTTTCCTATATATTATCTACTTAAAAACCTATGCCCTGTTCTTTATAAGCCATAAGTGTGTGTGCATGTATGCTTCACTTTCACATGTTTCTTTCTCAGGTGTGGCACATGTACACATATGCGTGCATGCACACGTACACAGGCACTTACAAGAAGAGACTCAAAACATGAAATAATTGGAACAAAGCAATATTTGAATTTAGTGTTAAGATCTCTGCTTCTCAGCTCTGAGCAAAATAATCAACATCCAATAAAGCTTTTTTAATATGAAATGTGCAATATTGTCCTTCCTCTGCTATATGTCATTTCTACACTAACCAGCCAAAACAAAGACACCTCAAATTTTGATGATCCCATTAGCTACTCTCAGCAAGATTCAAAGTACTCCTCTGATCACCATAATTACAATTTTGGGAACACTGCAATACATAAATAATAGCATTCAGAAAATTATAAACATTAGATTCATTTGCATTTTATCCTGAAAGCTCAATTTTAAGGTTCATCAGCCCTGAAGGCTTCTCGGTATACAAGGGCAACTGGAAAATTTCTCCACATCGACATTTTTGTTTCATGGTTCTGTATTGATAATATGCAGCTGACACTTTGGGTACATACAGCACTTTTTTTGTAACAGCAAGAGTTTTATACACATAAAATAAGAATGAACTTGTAATAATTGACTAGGACTTGAGTTTAAGGTAATAGACTCAGTCCCTTTAACAATGAATATCTAAGCACTCAAAGGAAAGAATGTAAAGAGTACAAATTGCACAGGGCCCATGGGCTTTCCAGAAAGACTTTGAAATTCTTTAGCTTGCATATGAAAATGTATTGCAAATGGATTTTTACAGCACAGGGATGTTACTTAAAGAGCAATTCAAGGCTCAGTGTGATATTTAGATTTAATATTTTACAAGCTTTACAGTTAACTTCTTTTAACTCCTTGGAAATTCAAACATGATGTAGTCTTCTAGCTGAATGAGTGAATTAGCCTTTTCATTATTTAAGGTTTTAAAGACCAGTCCAGTAGCATAGCAGAAAAAAAAAAACAGGATTTTCTATCAAACCACTGAGTTTTCCATCAGAGACCTGCCACTTAACCCAAAGTCCTCAGACAAGTTACTAACATGCTCAATAAAGTGGAGAAATAATAATGCATCTCTTAGTAGGGGTGAAATAGCAAGAACATAGTATGTGGGTGCTCAGGAACTATTAGGTAACTTCCAAACCTAAGAAACACCTAAGAAGAAATCTGACTTCCTCTGAATACCACTTCATTTTACATGAGAAAGATAAATAAGTTTAAAAAAACTTGATTGGTTAAGTAATAATTTTCTTAAAGTTCCCTATTTAATTTATAGCCTTCAGTAATGTATGCAGTTTAGATTTTATAATCTTTAAAAAACAACTAGATAAAATGAGTTATATAATAAAATGGTAAATATTCATATTCTTCCTATTGGATTTCCAGAATTTTATTTAATCTGAATAGTTAGCATATAATTCCATGAATTGCTTTGAAGAATAGCTAAATTTCTTTGAGGAATACTTAAAACTGAATAAGATATGAAAGGTGCAAGATTTGACTTTGGAAAACCTAATTTCTCCTCACAACTCATCTATTTGCTATATATGTAATTTAAGGCAAGATATTTTGTTTTCTATATAATTCGATCAAAACACTTGTCATGTCTACTTCACAGGAGATGACAACGAGGATCAAATAAAACAATATAAATATACTTTACTGCAGTTTGAAAGGGCTCTAGGACTATTCTTGTGTTATCTATTCATGACATTTCTTCTAATACAGAGATTATTAACATTCTAACATTCATAATAGACATGACTTCTAAAATGTTAATAGTATAGTCTGTATCATAATGTAATCTGTGTTAGTGCAATCTAAAAGTTAAAACAAGGACCATCTGTGATGGGTTTCTATGCATAGCATAATTGGATGGGGTATTTGGTATGATCTGAGTGACCTTGCACGTGAAAGAAGCTTGGGAAGATGGTATGAAAGGTGAACACGAAGAAGGAAGAGTGAATAAAATAAAACTGATCCATCTCATTTGGGCTTCCCCAAGGGCAAGTAGGAGGGAACTATAATAATCAGAGGCAGGCAACTTCTTTTTAGAAAATTGCTCAGGACAGTCTTCAGAACTGGAGACCAATTTTCACCCATTTCCAGTGACATTCATTCCCTTGCCCCAAAGAATTTGTCTTCTTTGACCTCCGTTGCAGCAACTGTTTAGAGTCTGTGCTTCATCTCCCAGCAACTGATCTAGTTTCAGTTGGGACCCTCTCTATGTGCCTGAACTTTATTTGCTGGACAGCATCTTAGAGCTGCACAAGTCTCCTACCCAGTCATAAAAAGGAGATTCAGAATAAGTCTAGAGAGTAGTCATTCAGAAAATGTGTCTTTGTACATGGATCTCATTCATGCAAAACTCACATCTAGTCAAGGTGGTACCAAAAGGTAGAGAAAGAGAAATCAGTAGTTGAAATCATTTACATGTCTATTTTGTGGTTTAAAGAGTATGAACAATAGCAATATGAACAATAGAACCCCTACTGCCACTGCCCCTGTCAGATTTCTTTGGAACTGCAAATTGACTTTATTAATTTTATCTCAGTGGCTATAAAGTATTCTCTAAAAAAATATGTTCAAAAGCTTTCACACTGCTTTAAATATAAAGCTCATCAACCCATCTTGACCTGCCCCATAACCTATTGCCATGTAGTAATTTTGTTGCTTTTTTAGCTAAGATGTGCAGAAATTGGATATGGAACATTAAATTTGGGATGGAGACCAGGAGTTTGAGACAAGGTTGTAATCAGGAAGGTCAAGATTTCATAAGAAGTCACAGTGGGAAATTTTGAAGAAAATAGGCCTCCAAAGGGAATAGTGAAGAATCTTTACAATAAAAGTCATACAATTAATCTACTAAAATAATTTGTATAATGGAGATGATTCAATCTCCGTGCATGAAATGATCACCATTTAGTCCAAATAGACATGTGTTATGTCCTCAAAGGCAAAACTCTTTCTAGAGAGCAATTTATGACTCTTGGAATAATGTTCTTTCCAGGGTCCAGAAAAAGCTTCATACCTATGTGTATAAAGATTGTCCACAGAGACGTGGCTTCTCTAGTATTCCTGGGAAAGATTTTCCAAACCATTAAAGTGTTACATGCATTAGCTTAAGAGCCGATGAACAAAAGACTCAGTCTGAGATCAGTGACACTACAAATTTATCATAGCCCATCCCAGGATGGGCTTCATGTAGGGATCACAGATAGTAAAGGCCAGTGCTGCTGAGCTGATGGGTCAGCACAGGAAGGAGGTGGCAATCATGCTGTGTCATGGTGGGATATTTTTTGTGTGTTGCTTTTCATTCAGAGAAGTGACCTTTTTCACAGTTTTAGTAATCAGACTATCTTTACAGGTGATGATAACAGATCATGAAAATATTGATTGGCTGTAATTTTATTTCTAGTGCTGACCTAATTTTATTTTCTGAATTAACGTGAGGGAGGAGTAAAGAGAGAGAGGGTCACTGTATCAGCAAATTCTGTGAAACAGTTCACAATGAACTATCACATAAGATTGGTAAAAGTGATAAGTTGTGGTCATATTGGCTAATCTACAGTGCCCAGTTTCTTGGTCAAGTAACAGTGTAAATATTATTGTAAAGGTAATTTTTAAATGTGCATCGCATTTAAATCAATAGACATGGAAGAAAGCTGATTGTCCTCCATAAGGAGGGCAAGTCTTATCCAATCTGTTGAAGCCTGAGATAAAGACTGAAGTTTCCAGAAGAAGAAAGAGTTGGACTTCGAGACAGCAATTACATTTACAAAAAGTTCAGTATCTTTAGCCACCAGGGAAATGAAAATCAAAACTACAATGAGATTCCATCTCACTCTAGTTAGAATGGCAATCAAGAATACAACTAACAATAAATGCTGGCCAATGCAGGGGAAAAGTACCTCCTACACACTCTTGGTAGGAATGTAAATTGGTACAGCCACTATGGAAATCAGTAAAGAAGTTTCTCAAAATTAAAAATACAGCTACCCTACTATCCAGCTATACCATTCCTTGGTATTTATTCAAAAGAATTGAAGTCAGCATGCTTTATAGATATGTGCATATCCATTATTATAAGAACACAATTCACAATAGACAACTTATGAAATCATCTTAGGCATCTGTCAACAGATAAATAGATAAAGAAAATATGTTATATATAAACAATGGAGTTTTATTCAGAAATAAAGAACAAAATTATGCCATTCCAAGAAAAATGGGTGAAACTAGAGTCCATAATTTTGAGTGAAATAGACTCAGGAGTATTGTATGTTTTCTCTCATATGTGGAAGCCAGAGGGGATTAAAAAATAGGATGCCATGAAAATAGGAGGGAGAATACTAGAGTTGAGGAAGAGGATTCGAGGAATGGAGGAGCGAAGGGTGTGGAAAGACTTGAGGAGTTAAATTGATCAAATTGCATTTTTACTTGTATACAAATAAGCTACAATGAAGACCACCATTTTGTATAAATAATATACAGCAATAAATTTAAAAAATTATTTTCAAAAAGATTGCAAAAAGGAAATTTGGCTTGAATTTCTAGCCTACTGGCTTTTCCTAGCCTTTGTCTTCATGAATTTTGGACTTGCCAGCCCCTACAATTGTGATCCAATTGTTTAAAATACAACTCCCATGTGTGTGTGTGTGTGTGTGTGTGTGTGTGTGTGTGCTCACGCGCGCACACACACATATATCCTTACTAGTTTAAAATATCTCTCCCAAGCACCCCTTCATAAATATTTATAAATTTCTTTCTTCATTGCTTGATGCGTACAGGTGGAAGTTTGCATCCCTTCATATGGTCTACAAGGCATTAGTCCATCATCTTTAGCTCCCTTGCTTGCTTTTTCCCTTCCCTCCTGCTATGAAACATGTTCTGTTATAGAGAACTGCTTATGTCTCTCCAAACTTGTGATACACATTCACATCTAGACCTTTGTCCATGCTCTGAATTAATCTATAGTGGCCTTTCCTCTGGCCCTATTTTTCTTGACTGCCTGAAATACACTTTTCAGTTTTCCTAAATGAATTATGCAATAGCTCACCCCAGGTATACCAACTCCACCCTCCCACCCTCCCACTACCCCCTGTCCCTGAATCTATTTGTCCTTCACTTATCACCACATCTCAGTATTCTTGGTTAGACCATGAAGCTCTGAGATCAAACTCAGCACCTAGGCCACCAGGTGTCACCCAGCATGCTCTCAATAGCTGTCACTGTGACTGCCTAACAGTCAAGAACTTTACTCCTTTGGTTCAGAGACTTTGAAAATAAATTTCACAGTATCTTATGTAAACTAAAATCTTTCTTTAGATATATCTTGCCTTCAGAATTCAAATTATGCAAAGTTATTTTTGTTGTTGTTGTTGTGGGTAATATACAGTTATAATGCATAGTTTCAGACAAAAATAAGGATTGTCATTCCTACTTTGGAATAGGTGCTTTTTGACTAAAAAATACACTTCCCAGATTTAGAGTGAATCTAAATAATTTAGACATAGCATATATTTAAATTCCAAAATGACATTCATTTTTAAAATGCCCTGACATTTCATAGGGTCATTTTCTTTAAAAACATACTGAACTTAAGCATACTTAACATAAGCATACTGAACATAAGAAGAAAATGAATATGATCACTTTTATAAATATCTTTTTAAAAGTAATATGGTAGCATAGAGATAAAAAAAGACATTGCAATTCTAGCACAGAACCTTCAGTTTTTAGCAAATGAGGAAGCTGAAGCCCAGGGATTCTGAGTGATGTGATGAAAGGCACAAAACTAGTTAGTGGCAGAATCTGTACTGTAACTCTTCCCTGGACGGTTCTATTGGTTACCTCTTCATTGTTCTCACATCTGTTAAGTCTCCATTACTCTGGGCACTAACATAACTTATATTTAAAAGAGCAATTACACAAAATGCCTTTAGTATAACATGGAAAAGAGACAAATGCTTCCAACTTTTTTTCACATATTGGTAATTTGAGACATTTTTCTGATATGAAGTCTAATTCACTAAAATAATTTGGTGCTTCCCTGTCAATTTTATCTAAAGCAATTTAAGCACCAGTGAATCATTGATAAGTACTTGGCAGAAATACAAATCATTTGACATGTCCCAGAACATAGGAAAAATATACATAAACATCTTATGGACTTACCAGGCAATAACATTTTCATGGAACTAGTATTGTACATGGATAAAATTTAAAGACATGGCTCTTTGCACTGTGATACTTTGGTTTCTCATTGATACTTAAAATGTGAAGCTAGAAAATAAAATGGGTGTCTTTTCCTCTCTCAAAATCTAGGAAAATGAAAAAAGTTAAACACATTAAAAATATTTGGCCATTTTCTGAATGTTGGTTTTTTTGGCCACCTCAGAAAATGTTCAGAAATTTTGAGAAATAGAATTATTATAACAGGAGAAAAGAAAGGAAGAGAAAAGTGTTTATTTTAAAGGTGATAGGGGTGAATAGGGAGACCAGAGAACAAGTAGTGACAGAGGGAAGAGCAAGAGAGAAATAGCAAGAGAGTGGGTAGAGAAAGGAAGAGAAGAGTGTGATTGCAGGAAGAGTTGGAAATTAGTAGGAGGGCAAGGAAATGGATCTCAATATTCTCATACATCACTTAGAATTCACTTTCCACATGACCATAACCAACCTGCCATTTCCTGTGTATCAGTGAGATAAACTATTAGTTTTAGTTTCACATCCTTAATTATATGTTCCACAATTATAGTTAGATATATATATAGAGAGAAAGAATATCCCCTGAAGAGCACATAAATTGATATTTGGAGTTGGTGTAATTAAGTCATGAGGGTTCTAATCTCATCAGCAGATAAATCCATTACAATTGATTTATCTAGGTGATAACCTAGGCTGGTGGGTGTGGCTGAAGAAGGTGGGCCCCTGAGGGTGTGGCCTTAGAGATTGTGCTTGTGTCTTTGAATCCCCTTGCTTGCTGGCTTTCTCTGCTTCTGGCCTATATGATGTGAGAACAGAGCCTTGCACTCTCCCTCTCTCTGCTTCCTGCTGCCATGCCCTGGGATTTACTCATGTAGACTGAACCCAACCGTGAGCACATAATTCTTCCATCCTCTAAGTTGTGTGGTCAGTCATTTTGGAGTATAGCAATGAGATTGCTGACCGAGACATGTACTATAACTATTCCCAAGACTTGGGCTGCCCTTCTTGTCTCTTACCATCTCCATCATTACCAGCAGCAACCTAAGGCAGAAAGTAGAGTTTTCTCCCAGGCTGTGCTTTCGAGCTTTTCATACCCTTGAAAGTACATAAGTACACATAAGGAGGCCCAATAAGCATCTTTTCTTCTACCTTCCTACCTGCTTTTTTCTGCACAGGTCCAGCTATCCTATATCCCTCCCCCCACCCCCTTCCCTAGTATCCTCTTTTTACTATTCTCTTCTTCTTTCTCACAGATAACAAAATATGGGATATTTCCTTACAGTGCCACCTCTCAGTAAGAAACATCATTTTGGCAAAGACTTTCATAGAATATGCTTCATTTCAATTGATTGGGAGTTTAAGAGGTATGAGATTTGCCAAGTTGTGCATTCCTACATAATTATAGCATGTCTTGAGTAGGGTTTTAAGTTAAGAAGCCAAACACAAAGTGATTTTAACAACTTGAAATGTTAAATTGCTTGTTTGGAAAGTTCCTTATGGAGATTCCGCACTGTAATGAAATGGAATTTTTTTTCCTTAAATGATAGAGAGTCAGAAGTTCACTCAGAGTAGTATGAGGATACATTTGACCTAACTCTACTAAATCATTAATAGGCATTACAATGGCTTCAGTGTTAAATACATTGCCAAAATCATTTCAAAATATGAATTTGACAAGAAATAAATTAGAGAAACTGAGCCATTAACATCAAATAAGCACATGCAGTAGACTTTAAGTGCATTCCATGTATTTACAACAATTATGGCAGTAATTTGGAGAGCTGTGTTTGGCAGATTTTTCTACTAGAAGATAATAAAAATAAGAGCTTACCTCACAAATTAGATTATCATAAGCATTAAAAAATCTTTAACTTACTAGCCTATTAAAAAATCAGTGTGTGTCCCAACATATGGCAGCCAATCAAGGAAATTCAATTCTTTCATATCAGGCGGATGAATGGGATTTTGCCCCCTTCACTCCAGTAACTACCTCAAACTTTTTGTCTTTGGTATGCATTTCACAAACAGACATGAATTTTATCTTTTTCTCTTTTCTTGGAAAAGCTCCAAATCAGTATCTTCCTCCTAGACCTGTATACTAAATTTTATATTAATATAGACACAACACATCCAGCAGATTGAGGATGCCCCACTCACCCACTGAACTCAGAAGGTACAACACAAAGTTGCCATTTTTCTTTTCAAAATCCTTATCCATCCAATATTTTGTTTTCATTTATGATTCTCCCTTAAGAACCCTAGGAGTCACATGCCCTCTCTTTCCATATACTGATTTCAGATCCTACTAAGTTTTTATAATCTCTGTCTCAGGTCAAGGCTGCATCATCTCTCCTGTGAAAAACTGGTAGTTTCATGACTGGTTGCTCATTTACATACTTTGCTTTTTCAAATTTGCTCTTCTGAAAGCCATCCGAAGGATCTGATATCTCTCATATATAGCATATGTTGGATTTTGTCTTCTGATCCCATTGGCCAGTCCTTTTGTTTAATAGGTTATTTGATCTGATTACATCTATCAACATTTATTAGTGTGTCACATGTATGTTCTTTGTGTTATATTCATAGGTTATATGTTATCTAACATTCATATATTTTCCTCTATATAGTCTTTACTTTCTTTGCATTTACTCTGGCAATTTATTTTTGTTCACATGATTACATTTATAGCTATAATTTTATGTAATATTCTAATCCTCTTTTCTTTTTAGTTTCTCTACTATGAGAAAAAGTTTAATATATTTTTCTTTCCATTTCAACTTCATGGATTATACTACTTTTAATGTTTATCTCAATGCTAGTTAAGTATTATATATTAATGCATGCATTATCTGATTTATGTGTTTTAAATTGTATCTTTGAAACTTGACTTTAAAAATTCATATTTTTGCAATCTCCCAACTTTTCTCCCTTTTCCGCCTCCCAAGTCCAACCTTTAAAATATATGAATTTTGTGCAATATAAACATTTAAAACTTTTATACTATTTTGGAACCATAATTCTCACACTTATTTTAGTCTTTTATCCTACATGTAATTAGATTCAATGCTCACTGCTAGTATTTGTTCTGGCCAAATTTTACCATCATGATTTCATTAAAAACCATGGAAATTATATTCACTGAGTTCTTACATTCATATGTTTTCATTAATATGCGCAACCTAAGGAGTAGTAGGGTCACACAAGTGACTCCGGTTGATAATGGAGAACCCTCAGCGAAATAAGGGAAGTGGTACAAGGGAAAGGGGAGGGCAAGAAAGAAGGGAATTAATGGAATTACTACCATAAATAATATGTACATGTGAAAATATACCAACATCATTCTTGGTATTCCATACGGGTGGGGCGAGGCGGGGGGCACTAAGAGTTGTGTGCATATATGTTAACATCAAATAGATATTCATTGCAATGTAAGACTCCAATGCACCAATAAAAGCACGTTAAAAAATAAAAAAATAAAAACTTTATACACTGGTAAAAAAAAAGATGTTTATCTCTACCTTTATATTTGACACACATTTAGTTTACTTTGGTCTAAACTCTTGGGCTTATACTTTTTTTCTTTGAAGGCTTTATAAGCATTGCTTCATTTTCTTTTAGGTCCTATTGTTGTGGGTAACTATAAGACTAATTTTTTCTTTTGCTTATTGATTATAGATAGCTTGTACTTTACCTTCCTGCTCAGGAAAATGTCTTTTCCTTTAAAATGTAATAGCTCTCTTAGGCTATGTCTCTATTGCAATTACTGTCTGTTAATTTCTTTTAGAGTATGTTTGGTGCATCCACCCTGTAGATTCAAGCCTTCTCTTTGTGCGGAAAATTTTCTTCCATTGTATTGTTCTGAGCTTTTCTCATACATTTTATTGGTTCTTTTATGTGTTTTAGATTGCCTGACATTTTCTCTCCAATCCTATTTGAATATTCATTTCTGTACCATTTCTTCTGCAGCCTGTCTTCCAGAAAAAAAAAATCTGACATTTGTTTCTCTTGTTTTCTTTTCTGTTATTCTCTTGCAGGATGTTTGTAAAGATTCCTTTTCAATTATTTCTCATCTTTGAATCCAGAACCAGATATTTATGGAGGAGGCAGAGCAGGTGTGACTCCTAGCCATGTACAAGGAAAATTTTCAGTGAAATTCTTTATGACACACAATTTCCAGGATGAATATTGTTTTTAGTTTTTACTTTTCTCCTCTCTAGATTCTCAGAAGCTACAATACCATTCACACTGCTATACTGAAGGTCTCCTCATCAGCTTGATTTCTCATATATTTACTCAGTGTCAAATGAAGCTCAGGAATGTTTCACCACCATCCTGAGAATCTTGCCCTTCTTCTTCAAAGAGTGGACTGGTGGTAAGTATTATAGGTTGCTTTGATCCTCACCTCCCCATTCATATTTTATAGTCCTAACTCCTAGTACCTCTGAATGTGACTATTTTGGAGTTAGAACCTTTAAAGAGATAATGAAAGTCAAAGGAGGTGATTGGGGTAGGCCCTAATTCAATATGAGCAGGGTCTTCATAAGAAAAGATTAAGTTTGCCGGGCGTGGTGGCACACGCTTGTAATCCCAGTAACTTTGGGAGGCGGAGACCGGAGGATCCGGGTTCGCAGCCAGCCTCAGCTCTCTTTCTCTCCCTGTCTCTCTCTCTCTCTCTCTCTCTCTCTCTCTCTCTCTCTCTACTTAGTGAGGCCCTCCGCAACTTCGTGAGACCCGGTTTCAAAATAAAGTATAAAAAATAGGGCCGGGGGTGTAGTGCAGAGGTAGAACGCCCCTGGGTTCAATCCCTGGTACCGCAAAAAAAAAAAAAAAGATTAAGTTTTTTAGTTCATGGTACTTTATTATGGTGACTGTAGCAAACTAGCACAATGCTTCACCACCCAGCTATACCACTCCTGGGTATCTTCCAAAAAGAAATGAAGTCAGAATACTAATTGATACATGCACATCCATATTTATATCAGCCCAGTTCAAAACAGAACTATGGAACTAGCCTACGTGTCCATCAACAGAAGATTGGGATATGAAGCTATGACTTATACACACAATGAAATTTTAATCAGCCATAGAAAGAAAATTATAGCATTTGCAGTAAAATGGATGGAATTAGAGAATATTATGCTAAGTGAGATTAGCCAGTCTCAGAAAGTAAAAGATCATAAGTTTTCTCTCATATATGGAAGCTAGAGATAAAATGGGAAACTGAAGGGACTTCAGATAAATGAGGAGAGATACCATTAGAATACTGGAAGGAGATTTGGGGAGGGAGGTGGGGAAAAGAAAAGGGGAGACTTGAAGGAAACAGTTCAAACAATCCTATGTATGTATATTAAGTTATCAATACCAATTTTGTTTTTATGAATGGGGAGGGGGAGGGAGCAAGAAGGGACCCAGAGAGAAATATACTAGGTTCTATGTGCATGTATATTTCTATCACACTAAACTCAGATTGACGTATAATTACAATGTACCAATATAAAAATATATTAAAAGAAGTAAAGAAACTACTCCACTACTCCCTTGAATTTGTTGAGACCTGTTGTGACAATATTACCTTTATAGGTCTTGCTACACCCAAATATAACTTCCTCTGCATTTAAAAGTTTTTCCTTATATGCTATATCTTGGGTGTATAAATGTCTCATACTTTTGTTGAAAATTGAATTTTTTGTTAATTTCTTGTATTTCTGTAATTATAATGTAATTTTCAAATGAAAAAAAGGTGATGCTATTTATTATTTCCATTTTAAAATTAGAAGGATGTGAAGTATTTTTAGGAATTTTTTAAAAATAATCTGCTAAGGAAATCTGGATTATGATATATGATCACCACTACTTTTTCCAGAAATAACTGTTGACAAGCACATTTTTGGAACTGGTCATATCCTGTGACATTTTGTTCTTTTTCTCTTTCTCAATAAAGTATGAGAAAGACAAAATAAAGAGGAGGAAAAAAAGGCTAAGGAACCCGAAAAAAAGTGTTTTAATAAGTATTTAATAAGAGGAGGATATAATAAATGAATTAGAGATACATAACGAAATTTCCAAGAGGCCTTAAGTACCCCTTTATAATTAATGATCATGATGATAATGTCCATAAGCTGCTGTATTTTAGGATTTTTGTTAACAATTTCAAGTTCCATACAAGCAGCCAGAGAATAAGATAGAAAAGGCAGGTAACTGGATTTATCCAAGGGTTGTGGACTTGCCATGCAAACTGAACAGAAAGACCAAGGTGCAAAGGCAGAGACCATTGGGAGTTATTGATTATACTGAAGAAAAAGGAAGCCAAAGTTGAATGAGAACAAAAGTAAACACCAAAGTTGTCTTGTGGACTGAAACACTATGATATCCTAGGGAGTTCTTAGTCCTTTAGAATTGTTGCTTTTCTTACTCTTATCCCTTGACTAGAATGTACTTTTCTTTTATTGTGTGATACTTGGGATCAAAAAATGTACTTTTCCTAAGAATAAGAATCATGTACTAAATACTTTACACATTGGATAGAGACAAAGTAGTTTCATTTGGCTTCATTTGAATTCTCTCCTAAAATGATGTTTAGTCCTTACTAGGTATAATCACCTGTTGACCAATTAATACATATATGTTATATATAGAGATAGATCTACACACACACACACACACACACACACACACACACACACACACACACAGACTTTAATGGAGAGTTGGGTCAAAGGAAGATAATTTACAAAACACTGGGTTACAGAAATTAATAAATCCATGAGAAAACCAGAAAGGAAAGAGTGAAATCTCTGTTCTCATTCTTGTACTCTGGAACACATGGCATAGAATATTCAAATGTTTAGTTCAGAGGGAAGTAGGAATTAAGTTTTAACACTTATTTGTCTAAAATTTGCATCTATTATTCCTGAGAAGACCTTTGTTTCTTTGAGGTTATTTCCATTTGAACCTGCTCATCAAGTCAATATGACCTAAGGAACCATTAATGGGACTCTAATTGAATAAAGCAACAATTCATTCATTATTGCTCAGTTGACTTTCTGTCATTTCTGAAAATGACCTTACTTTGAAAGGCTGACTTTGAAGATCATTTATGTACAATAGGTTTATTCAGACAGTATTTAACATTCCAGCATTTTTTTTCCTAAACTGCAGATCAAAGCACTGGGTTTCACAGTCTGATTTTATTTATTCATTCATTTGATTTATTTTTATGGACACATCTCTGAGAATCAGCATGCTTATTGTATCTAGGGCTTATGAGCTAGTCATTAGGTTCAGATGAAATACTGACCATTAAAAGTAAGTAGGTAGATTTTGACACAAATAAAACATTAAATGGATCCATATATGCTCAGAGAATTGAAACTGTACTATGAAAGCAAAGAAAGTACAAATTATTGACATTCTATCAATTTCCAATGTTTCTCTGGTGAATTATAAATCTATTAAATCAAGTGTTAAACCTTATAATCACTGGAAAATCAGTTAACATATAACTGATCATCTCTCTTTAGAAATAATCATCACTAATGTTTACACCTGTTATACATCCAACTTAAATTTTCTCATTAAAATTTCAAAGGAAAATTAACTGTCTTACTAATATTTCCCTTTATTTCCTGGTCCCCTACAATGGCATTTCAAAACATAGGATTCTGGTTACTAAATGAGTTTCCTACTTTAGAAAAGTCACAATTTTTGTCTATCACTTCAAGATATGAACATTAGTTTTTTTAATTAAATTTGTTTCATAGTCCTTGACTTTTAAGACTGCCATGTCCCAATCCTTTATATTCAGTAATCATATTGCAAAAAAATTAATAAAAAATCGCAAAATATTCTTATGTTCAAGAGAACATAATTGAAGATATCTACAATATCTACAATATCATTTGAAATTTTCTAGGAAGTGATTGCTTGTCACTGTGGTCTTGAAATGAGAAACTCTGCTTTCAACAAAAATGTAGAATTCTGTTGGAATATGGTTTTAATGCTCTTTAGATCAATAGAGTACCTAGCCATTGTTGTATGTTCTTCATAGATATCATAGATTTCAGCCAATATTTAGATATTAACCATTTTATGTCTGCTAGGACTTACAAGACACCCCAATGTCATTATTTATTCAGATGAATAAAATACATGTATTAAGGCATTAAATAAGTTGTTCAAAGCAAAGAAGCTTGCAATTTTAGAAAACTTTCCAAAGAAATCATGATCTTGATGTCCAATGTAATGTCATATTTTAGTTACTTATCTCTAATCTTATATAAATTTCATTTGCAAGATATACCAAAGTATGACATTTGTAAGTTGAGGATAGACTTTCTTTGATATAATCACCTCAAATGCATCTTGTCATTCCTCTAGCTGAATTAGCAACGGTCAGTATAAGTGACAATAATTATAATTATACACTCACTCTCCTAAGTGCCAAGTGACCAAGTAATTTGATAGATACAAATTATCTAATTTTATCCTTAAAATAACCCCAGGAGATCTATACAATCTATTATCTTGGCTTGGATAAAGAAAATAAAGTTTTAGAAGTTTTAATAATTCAGACAAATATAGACAACTAACGAGGTGGGGCCAATATTTGATCCAGGTTTATTTAACTTGCAAATCCAAAATCTACCCAGGGTTATTCAATTTTCACTTCCTTAAGCCCTATATTCTCATTTTTAACTTCCCATTTAGACTTTCTTTTATTACTCCTAATGCCTAGTATTTTAAATGAAAATTATCTTTGATTTACACAAAGGTGTAAAGATGAATAATAGATTATGTAAACCAGTCAATATACCTGTTCAAACCTAAGACAACAAATCCATTTATCTGAAAAGCAGAAATCTTATATTCAGTGCCCCCCCCCAAAAAAGAGAGAAATTAATTACCCAGGAGTCTTACTATTAATTTAACTAAAATGGGAGGCTATAGAAGGAATACAACAAGGCAACAACTACAAGGAATCCTTAAGTAACCTGACACCCTGGCTGCAGCAAGAAAACAGCACCTGACTCACAGTCCTGTAAAAATTAGTTCCATGAGCCTGCTGTGGTGGTGTACGCTTGTAATCCCAGTATTTGGGAGGCTGAGACAAGAGGATCTGGGTTCACCACCAGCCTCAGCTACTTAGTGAGGCCCTCCGCAACTTAGTGAGACCCTGTTTCAAAATAAAGAATAAAAAATAGGGCTGGGGTGTAGCTCAGAGGTAGAATGCCCCTGGGTTCAAACCCCAGTACCACATGCACACAAAAATATTAGTTCCAGAGTAGGTGGAATCATATTGTACATTTTATTTTGCTTCATGTCTCATTGCTATCTTAGCCACCAACACGTATCCCCTAGTTAAGAAGAAACCATTTTTCTAGCAAGGAACTCCTCTCTACATTTTTCCAAAAGTCAATGCACTTTCTTCTGTTGTCCAAAATGAGATTCATCCTCTAGAATTATTTTTTAATATTTTTTATTGGTGCATTGTAGTCTCACATCACAATGAGTATCAGTTTGGTGTTAACATACATGCACACAGCTCTTAGTGTCCCTCCCCCCCGCCTCTCCATCCTCTAGAATTCTTGTCTCCATCCTCTAGAATTCTGTCCTGTGGGGATCCTCTCACCAGCTTCCCTTACTCTCCCACTGACTATAACCCACTCATAAGTGACACAAAGAGTGGGGGTTTGATGTTCTATTTACTTGCTGTCCTGGAATGAAATTGTGCTCTTTTATGATAAAGAACATCCATTGCATACATTTTTTTAAATCTGCTTCTAGAGCCTGGTGATTTTGTGAAATGTAATCCGTTTCGTAGGATTTTGAATGGTAAATTTTAAACTTAATAAACAATCTTGAAATAAACACTAACAAGAGTGGTAATTTGAAAATGGCACATTCTAACAAGAAAAATATTCAAATCTTAGAGGGACTTGAAAGATGCTTACTACAACAGTATTTGAACAATAAAACAGTTTCTCCTTAGATATCTGTGCTCAAATACACTGTAGTTGCTAAAGACATACACAAGTTTAGGTTTGAAAAAGATTGTACATTTTTCCAATTGTCTTTTCTTAGATGTTTGCGTAGCTCTGCCCATAAGTGAATTCGATACCAACTGAAGAATACTTAGTTATCTGAACATGTGTTGTAAAGTTTAATCACATTAATCTTCACTCCATCTTCTCTTATACAATCCAAATAAGCCTAAGGTTTCTTAAAAAGTGACATCCTCTACTACTAATCTTATTCCTCTACAAAATTTGTGGACCCTGAATATTTTCAAATGTAAGGATACTTTGCAACTCAACAAAACAAATTATTTGCTTTATCTTTATGTATTTTCTTTTTGGAGTAACTTTGACCCATTTTTCCAGCTAGATGGAAACTTTATAGTCAGAAAGGATTAAAACTATGTAAGTGAATGAATTTCTTGCCTTGTTTATTTCCTGTTAAGTATGCATCAGGTTTATTGTCTGAGTGCAACTTTTGGTGAAATTAAAATGAGTAATCAGTTTATCTTATTAGAAGACAATATGACATTGGACATAGAATTTGGATTGGCACATGGAATTCATTTCATTCCTACTAAGCTTTCTGCTATGACTGGGATATTGAATTGTATTAGTCTGTGTTTTGCATTACCATAACAAAATACTTAAGGCTAGGTAACTTTACAAAGGAATAAGTTTTCTTTAGCTCACAGTTTTGGTGGCCCACAGGGCCTGGCGCTGGCATCAGGCTGGCTCTGGTGAAAACCTCATGTCTGTTGGCATCACAGTGGTGGGAGCACATGTAAGAGGAAAAGAATCACAAAGCAAGACAGGCTGGGGAATAGCCAGACTTGTTCTCATAAAACAACCCTCTTATGGGAACTAACTCAGGGTCCCATGAAAAAAACCTTAATCCCTTCCAAGAACAGAATCCTCATGACCTAAGGACCTCCCACTAGGCTCTACAACCCAAAGATCCTACCACCCATTAACATTGCCCCCTTAATATTGAAAACCAAGCTTCCAACACATGAACCCTTGGGAATCACACTCAAATCATACCCAAACCAGAGCATGGGTAAATCAGTTATCTTCTCTGTATTTATTTCCCCAACTGTAAAATGAGGTTATAAAACTCACTTTATAGGACTATTATAGGAAATAAAAGTACCCAACACATAGTCAATGTTCCACAATTGTTAACTTGTGACGCTCTGCTGAATGTAGTAAATTTTGATCAAACTCTACTATATAAATCCCCAGGTTCGGGGCATTTCTATCTGATGTTGGAAAGAACATGTCATTTTTCCAGTCTTGACTATGTTTCTCAGCAGTCTCATGTGCATGTTGGGATATTTACATATGTGATGGCATTGATAACATCCCTGCTATAAAAATACAAATGTGACAGATTCTCAACAACTCAAAGACTGCTTATACTTCCCATATTGTTTTTAGTGCACTCGAAAATTTGAGTGGCTTAATGCATTTCTGCTAATAGATAAAAAGTTCAATTGATTTCAGAGTATTTTCAGATACAGTTTGGATCAGTGAATTGTCTTTTGGAACAAATCTCTTACACATGGCTGAGCAAACAACAGTGTTTATTTAATGATATTGATTTTATTTTCAGATACTATAATTAATTATTCATTAATGTAAGTCTCCTTTTAATGTGGGTTCAGCTAAGCTAGTAGCAACATATTAAAGCTTTCAAAGCTTAGAGAACAAAACAGAGGGTCAAGACTTTATATTTCCTCTGAATATTAACCCATTTTCTGCCAAGAAGCTATGGTGCTCACAAAAACACTCAATTAAGACAAAACATATGCAGAGGATGCATTTTAACTTTCTTACTACTTATCATGTAAATTTGCACTAGGCTTTATTTTTACATATGACATTCATATAAAGTGTTATTTTTAGTTACCATCACTAGGGCATGTCTCATACATAATTTCTCTATTTCATCCCATGTTAATACAGCAAAAAAGGAATAAATGTCCATCAGCCAAAATGTGTCAAAATTACCAATCTCACTGAATATAGTAAGTATATTAAGTATAATAATATCATTTCCTGAGTATTCAAATGCTAATATACATTACATTATATGTGCTGGTGTTTAATCAGATTATTGATCATACATGGTTTACCTAAGAAAATAAGATTAGGGATACATC
Organism: Glis glis; assembly: GCA_004027185.1. Lineage (NCBI taxonomy): Eukaryota > Metazoa > Chordata > Mammalia > Rodentia > Gliridae > Glis > Glis glis. The sequence continues at coordinate 9,884 of PVJS01011663.1, read as the reverse complement.
TACATTCACATGTGTACAAGTGCTGAAAATGAGATTAAATTCTTTTTCCATGGTATGAAAATATGTCATCTAAAGAAGGCTCAGCAAATTTTCTACTGTCCAGTTATATTAATTCTGCTTAATTTTAAATCGTAATTCATTTTTCTCTTAACTATTTCAGAAAAATTCATTCATTTCTCTACTACAAATTATTTAGGCTCAACTTTCTTTAAAAAGCTCAATTGCTAGCCAGGCGTGGTGGCGCACGCTTGTGATCCCAATACTTGGGAGGCTGAGACCGGAGGATCCAGGTTCGCAGCCAGGCTCAGCAACTTAGTGAGGCCCTCTGCAACTTCGTGAGACCCGGTTTCAAAATAAAGTATAAAAATAGGGCCGGGGGTGTAGCTCGGAGGTAAAACGCCCCTGGGTTCAATCCCTGGTACTGCAAAAAAAAAAAAGCTCAATTGCAATGCATTTATTTTACATAAAATATAGATGTGAATTATTAGAATAAACTTCAGAATATAGACTTTTTCAACACAATGAATAGTGCTTTTATAAAGTAAATATTCAAGACTTAAAGCTAGGCAACATGAGAATCCTTCTCTCTGAGGAGAGTAGAACTCAGTCAGGAACTGCTGTTTCTTGCTGACTGGACACCCATGACCCCTTGAATTCATATAACCTTTTGGACTGGCATGCCAACAAGTACAAATATTGTCCTTAAAGATCAACCTAAACCATTGAAGCATCATAAGATGCACACCATCCTCCAGGAAACAATCAGAGAAACAGATTCAACTCACATGGCTTTTTCACCATAATTATAAACTACGGGTAGTTTACTTGTAGCTTTTGCTTTGGGAGTTTAAAAAATAAACCACTGTTTTAAATTTGTCTTTTTTGCTTAGAATTTAACAATGGCAATTAGTCATGGGTATTACCAATTGTCATGACAGTAATACTATCCTTTCTCTAAATTTATTTGCATATAAGATATTCACTGGAAATATATTTTATTGCACTTAACAGTGGAAGAAATGGCCTTCAACCTATTAAAATATCCCATTAAAATGTTTGTTTATTGTCATAGTTTTATAAGTGTTTAATCTGATTTTAGAAACACATGACTAATCCAGATACACTTACTGTTCTAATAATTTTATATAAAACCATAACAAGATTATATTTCTTTACTTCTCAATCTCCTTTATCTTAGTTGTTATTACATTAAAGATGAAATGAATAGATTTTAACATGATTAATGAGCATAATACTAATTTCAATAGTTTTTCAGTCTGACTGGGACTTGACTTCTTGAACTAAGTTTATGTAAATTCCTTATAACACCTTTTCCTACACATTCAAATCTAATCTGTGGTGTACATCTTTCTCTTCTCCTGCTTTTTTGTGAGACTTGCCAAAAGTTAAGTTTTCATCATTAAAAAAGTTAATCTTTTACTTTACAGAGTCTATAATCCTAGTACCTACCTCACAAGAGAACTGCCAGGTCTGAGGGCATAAACAGAAAGTGCTTACGACTGTGGCATGCACACAGTAAGCATTCAATAAATCTCATCTCCTGTTATGGATCATATTTCATCAATATAGCTGTCAAAATGTGGTAATGCAATTTTAATTCATGGGTGAAGTTATTGCTGAGTGAGTTAATATTGTGTTCAGAGAGGAACTAATTAGAAAAGAAGAGAACAATCAGGTATGTAGACATTGTTCCACAAAATATGGGTTAAACATATTGTATGAGATAATGCAGTTGTCATGTCATCTAAATTCAAACTCTGTGACCTAACTAAAGTAGTAAAAAATGCTTGAAGCTTTCTACATGGACTCATATGTAATTAGTCAACATGTTCTTTTTGCTGACTTTTCAATTATGGGCAGAGTACATTAAAAATGGAAATGTGCTTCTCAGAGAAAAATTATGCATTGAATTTTACAGTTTTAAGACAAAGGTCATCATATCCCTAAGAAAGAAATGTAACCAGCCACAATTTTCCATTCATTCACATACTGACCCAAAGAAATGCAGTAAAGGTGAACAGAAAATACCATATATTTTGGTCAAACCATAGTGTTAGCCTTAAAATTAATACCCTTGAATATAGCTACCAAGACCAATATCTTTGCATTTTCTTCATATTTGAGCATTATTTTGCTATATGGCAACATCTCTGGGTATGGAATCTCAGAGAATGTAACAGAAAAAAACAGCTGGAGGTCCGTCCAATGAGACACCTATGGGGTGGTGCACAGGAGGTACCAAATCCAAATTGAAGTTTGCATCTCCAGATGTACAATTCAAACATAAGCATATTCCTGAAAGGAAGAAATATGCTCTCATCTTAGTAATTAAGTGGAAGATTAAGAGCCAGAGAAACTGATTAATCAGGACTTCAGCCTGGAAGGGCTCCAGCAGGTGGGAAGTAGGAAGATAAAGCCAACAGTTGATAGGAAGCAAACAGATGGTTAATGATGTGTGGGTTGATAAAAGGCCTGGTTTGGGACTAATCTCACCAACACCATTTCTTTTTACTCTTTGTATCTTATCCCAGACAGGTGTGGGGAAATCTGAACAGTAAAGAGTTGCATAGTTAATTTAAGGGGCTAGAAAATTAAAATAGCAAATTTTCACAGGAAATGCTAAGTGGCCAAAATAAAATCTGGACATATTTCTTTAGGAAGGGTAATAGGTGACTTAAATATTTCCTTGACTAATTAAGACTCATAACTTTGATTCTGCACATTAATTTTGTGACATATACTTGATTGACGGTTATATAGATAGAATAGAAAAGTCATTTAATTATCTGTTTTCATATTAAAATAAATTTTTTACTCTATTAACATAAACCTATGTGAACTGATAGAGTAATCACTTTTCTCAAATAGACTTCTTTTCTTAACTCTTTCTGGCCAGGAGGGATGGAGGGTAGACAAAGCATTGTCAACAAGCAACAACTTTTACATTCACCTGTCTCTTTGGAAATCCTCATCATTCCAGAAGACTTAATAATCTAACACCATATAAAGATCCTATACTTTCCATATATATGTTTCAGATTTTATTTAAATTTAAACCTTATACTTGAGTATAAATATTATAATATATCAAAAGGTATACCAAATAAATCAGGATCACCAGGCAATCTTGTTAAAATTCTATCAAATTCTACCATAGATTCTTCCACAGTCCTGCTGGGGATGGAACTCAAAGATTTTTATTTTAAATAAGTACCTGACACAGTCTTTATGCACACCTTTAAAGTCTTCAATAGGCATTGGAGCAAAGATTCTTTATAAGAATTCCTCATTTAAAGCACTGTTGTTTACATCCACTACCTTAAGAGCATCTATATAAAAATAGCATGATACAGTCAGTGAAAACACTAAACTTGGAATCATGGGACATAAATACTATGAAGCTTAGTAACTCCATAACCTTAGACAGGTTTTGTAACTTCTCTAACTTTTGATTCAGCTATGTGCTTCACTGAGGGATTAAAGACTGCTCTCTCTCTGAGTCCTAACATGCCATAATTCTAGCACTGGTACTATACTACTAAGTAAGTATTATCAGTCCTTAGAACTCTAAAATTAATATGGAATGCAGAATTACTTATTGTGTTTCAATTTTCAACAGTTACATGAAATGTACATTTATTTGCTACTCATGAACTATTTTCATATGCTTACTTTGTGTTTACAATAATTTGGAAGCGGGAAAGAATTTAGCAAGATACAGCTAGCCTGCGTATTAAATCAGAAAAATGATGGGAGAAAAATATCTCATTTACATATATTGAATGAATATTCATTGATTTGAATTAGGAGAAAAATTCTTACAAAGCTGTCTTGTATATTAACATCTGGATACTTAAGATGTAAAATAACCTGCCAATTGTAAAATCTCCTTGATGATCTTCTTAATGTGATTTTAAAACTCTACACTTCAAAAGAACCAGAAAAACTATATTTTAAATATCTCCTTTAAATATTTAAAGCCATGTTTTAGTATCTCTCTATTACACATTGGCCCAAGCCTGAAAACTTCATCCTGATAGAAAAGAATTAAGATAAAAATCACATGCATTATCAGGGTTTCTCAAGAGTGAAAAAGCTTTCAAGTATTTAAAGGATACCCACTTAAAGCTATTTGATAATACTACTAACAGGAAAACAGATGCATAGGCACCCAAATCAAGCCTGAGTATACTGAATATTATCTAGAGATTGTAGATTGTCAGCAGCCACACATAAAAAATACATGCTTTTGGTATCACATTCCCCAGGACATCATTTTGTTTTGTTTTGTTTTGTTTTGTTTTGTTTTGTTTTGTTTTGTTTTGTTTTGTTTTGTTTTGTTTCTGAGGGTGACAAGGCCATTATTAGAAAAACCACAAAATTCAAAGCTGACTGTATTCTTTAGAAGTTCATCAACTGAAATCCCTTCTCTGTGACTTGAAAACTGCACTGTTAGGTTTTCTTAGACATAGGTAACATGATAAAGAAAGTTGGTTTATACTTTTAAGAAGAGAGGCCTGAGCCAGGCGTGGTGGCGCACGCTTGTAATCCCAGTACTTGGGAGGCTGAGACCAGAGGATCTGGGTTCACAGCCAGCCTCAACTACTTAGTGAGACCCTCCGTAACTTCGTGAGACCCGGTTTCAAAATAAAGTATAAAAATAGGGCCGGGGGTGTAGCTCGGAGGTAAAACACCCCTGGGTTCAATCCCCAGTACCGCAAAAAAGAAGAGAGGCCTGGTTGACGCTCACAGAAGGTCATAAATGTACACGCACTTATGTATTAACCACTCTATCCACTTCTGAGTCATTCATTCTTCTCATCAGTAATCAAGGCTGAATTATCATAACTCAAAGCAAGAATGTCCTGATACACAGATTTATAGTTATTCTTTCATATTTTGTCCATTATAAAATTGTATATTTCATTTTAATAAGCATAGACTTAAAGCACATATATTTTGTAAGATAATCAGCACAATAATTGCTTAGAAATTGGTTTCACGATTTATTTTCCATTTATGTCAACAGGAATAAAATTCATTCAGGCAAAATGAATACATGTAGTATAAATTGAGATACATACTTTCCCAATTTTGTATTTGGTTTAAATAGTAGGTGGTTGTGCCTCCTCATTAAGGAATGTGAGAACATCAGCATATGCTTGTTGTGCCTAAAATTGAAAAGTTGTGTTTTATTGTATTATTTTCCTCCCAGGGTTAATTGATTTGTGAGGACTTGATGTGTTAAGCAAAATGTAAATTATAAAACTAAGACCAGAAGTTCCAACACTGCACAATATTCTACTTATTAAACAATCTATATGTATGCTCAATACTTTTTGCTGTTCGTATTACAGATTGAACCCAGGGTCATTCTACCTCCAAGCAGCCCTTTTTATTTTTTATTTTGAAACAGGGTCTCACTAAGTTGCCGAGGGTCTTGCTAAGTTACTGAGGCTGTCCTCAAACCTGATCCTCCTGTCTCAGTCTCACAATTACTAGGATTATAGGCATGTGTCACCACACCTGGTTTCAATACTTTTATTTGAGTGCCAACTTATAAGATCATATCACTGTTATTTTATTTACAAATAATATTTTGGGTAGTTTCTGCATGTCAAAAATTTTTATGGCCCTTCAGAATATAGTGATGTATAACAGGAGCATGAAAGACCTTCTTATGAGCCATACTTTCTAAGGGGGAAAACAGAAGAAAAAAAGTAACCAAATAAATTAAAAGATAAATCTTAAGAGTCTAGTGGCTAAAATAAAACAGGATAGTGGGAGGGACAGTGACAAGGAGCTCCTTTTGATTGGATAGTCTTTGAGCCAGGTTGAATGACAGAAAAAGAGACTCTCCTATGAGAATAGCAGAAAGAACAAAAGTGCCAAAGTTCTGAGTTAGGGATAGACCAGAACATCCTAAATACAGGGAGAAGTGTGCCTGCAACACAGGGAGCAAGAGGAAGAGGGACATGGGATGGACCACAATATTACCTTTATATTACTCAAACCAATTAGCTCTATGAAGAAATTGTAGTACTTCTAACTTTGAGCACATGTCGAGAAAATATTTTAATTACATGACAATTTTTGACCTGTTCATTTTAGTCATATACTTTCTCCTTGTCTCTCGCCAGGTTATAGTTAGATCAATGTGCTTACTCATATGAAGTGTACTACTATACTTTCTTCAGTATGATAAATTATCCCCTTGTCATTCGAACATATTTAAACTAGCAGTTTTCCTTTAAATAATAAAGAAATTAGATCCCTCAAAAGCACGAGGACTTTATAATTTTGGGGAAATAAATATGAGCCCTGCACACTCTCCCAACTCTTTTCTGTTTCCAAGCATTGTTCACTTGACCCAAAGCCCCCTGGGCTGTCAAATCAATCAGTCTTCTTGTGCATGCTCACCTGATGGGAGCAAGCAGGGGGTGAGAGTGGGTGAACCCAGTCATAGCTCATAGTTCCAAAACGTTATGCTGTTCAATGAATTGTAATTGAAGAGTTGACAAATCAAACAAAATACATCTCTATTCTTGCAGACTCAACAACTCATGTTCCCAGGAAATCTCAACTGAAATTTCCACTCCTCCCTAAATCAGACTGATTTTCAACAAGGATCAAGCCTTCTCAAGAAGCAATTTGCTTTGTCAACTAATTTCCAAACTGATGAACTGGTTCAACAGAGTGAGCAATTCAGTATTTTGAACAACAACCAAAAAATGTCTCTAAGATATGCTACAGGAGAGAGAAAAGGCTCAGTGCTGTCTTTCAGCTGTGTTGACTCACCAGCAAGGCCTTTCTCAGGAGAGGAAAACAGAACCGTGCCATATCTAATTCATACAAGAAATGGGTCTTTTCACTCCATGAAGGTCTATGAATAGAGGAACCATTTAATTTGTCTTTCTAACTAGGAAACTTTGAGATTAAAAGGAGGCTCTGTTAACAACTATGGAGGGACTATGGTCATAAGCCAGAATTGTTCCAAGAAAACTGGGATATGTGATTCCCTACGTATAAAGCACAGGCTTAGGACACCTTTGGAAAACAATGCCTTATATCTTCACAGAGAAATATGAGGCATAATAAGTAGTAAACATCTCTGATGAAGAAACAGACTGTTTGGGCCACTGTAATGGTTTGGATCTAGAATGTCCCCCAAGACCTCACAGATAGTAGGCATCCATGATGGAGGTGGGGCTTGGTTGCTGAGGAAGGGCTCTTGGGGAGATGGCCTTGGGGAATATATATGGTCCTCCTTCCCTGCTCTCTGTCTTGCTTCTGGCCTCCATGATGTGAGAGAAGAGGACCTACTCTCTCCCTCTCTCTGCCTCCCATTCTAAAAAAGACCAATTTATGAATGGAATCTTTAAAATTGTCATTAAAGTAAATGCAATTTGTGTAATATACAATTATATAGCTCTACTTTCTCTCAGATTATATCCAATGAATCTTAGCATCTCATTTAAATCACTGTTAAGACAGCCATACTTATCAAGGAACTCTTTTGTCCAAAACTCAGTGTAGACACTAGTAACACAAAGAAACATAAATCATGTTCCTTATCCTCAAGGTGCTTTATTTCCTTGTCTATTTTCTGTGCAAATAGAGAGCAGAATATATTCCATAACCATACAGTGTAATGCAAATAGCACACAGATATATCAAATAACAAAACAATGTAGTATATGCTGAATGTCATAGTGAGAGATGGAGGAGCCCATAAAAAATAAATGAAACTCAGCTCATACAACAGCTGGACTTAAGATAAAAGTTTATTGAAAGAACAAAGCCATGTTCAAAAGGCCATGGCAATCCCAGTTTATGGCAGTAGAGTTTCTTACAGAAAATGAGTAAGATAAAGTTAAAGGGACAACAGACTATATAGTGAAACACTGTCTTTATTTTACTTTTTACATAATAAAATGCTAATAATGAAGCCTTAGCCAAGAGGAACTAGAGGGAGATTGCTCTGGCTTGAGTATAAAGATAAGGCACAACTGGGTTAATAGAGTTGAAATTAAGGGAAAATAATCCAAACAAGATCAAAGGTTAACAGTATGAAATATGAAGCTAATAAAGATATGAACTAAAGAAAGTATGGTGTTATTAAACACCTAGCAAACTCCTAGCATAATAAGAAAAATAAAACATAAAAGATAGGAAAACAGCCCCACACTAAGAAAATATAAAGACTGATTGGGTATGCAAAACACATAACTATGAAGCAAATAAAAAGCATCAAAGCAACACAAATGAAGTACTGATTACCAGAAACATTGGATGATAAAGCAATACAGGCAACAGAAAAGATCATTTTATACTACAGTATTTTGGGTAAGAGGTAACAGCAAGTTGGCATTTTCATGATCCCCCAAATCTGGACAATTTTATTTCATGCCCAAACTGATCTTTCTTGTATTTCTCTAAGCGTGACTAACTGCTTCCACTTCTCGATTAGGAAATTGTCAGGAGTGAATTTTGACTCTGTCTCAACTTGTCAAATCCTTCTCATTTCACTGTTCTATTTTTTCAGCTAATCCTCAAAACAATCTCTCACCCAGGATTCTGACTTTCCCATCTAAGTCGCCAGAGACCAATTATGTAATACTGTCTCTTATGCAGGGGACAATTTAGGGTGCAAATTTGTGCCTGAAGTGATGGATGCAAAGTATCAGATGAAAGCTACAAAGTTTATGCATTAGGAGGAAGGAAACCAACCACACAAGGAAATATATTTCCTTACTTATATGCATGTACATGTGATATTTTAAAATTTCTCAGTCTGAGGTAATAATGAAGATATTTCAAAATGTTTCAAAATTTAAAAATAAAATTCTTTCTTGCTTTCCTTTTATGTTCAATCATCAGAAATAGCAATAGAAAGTTTCTTGTCTGCTCCTGACAAAAAGTCTCTACATATCAACTATATCACTAAATTAATATCAATACATTAATTTTTCACCAGCTGTATATGATACATTTGTTTTTCTTTTGGGGCATCTTACATATATACTAAATTTCATAAAATTAATAATTTTTATAATTCAGTTGGATCATTTTTTCAAGTTCTTTATATGTCTATAACTTAGTTGTAATAGGATACAGGTAGAATCCACCTCAATTATTTGCCAATAGAGTTAGCCAATAGCTGATGAATGCTCTATCTTTTCCTCACTGATTTAACCTGTAAAACCTGCTGTTCATTTCAGTTGATTTCTGGACTCTGGCGCCAATTGTCTGCTTCTGCCAATCCTATTACATGCATTTTCAAACCTGATACGTGCATTTATAAGTTAACTTAGAGGAAATTGACATATTAGCACTATTAAGCATCTCTTATATATGAACAAAATGTGTCTTTCAGTTGAAAGTCTCATTTATATCCTGTAGTTTGATTGAAAAATTTTTCTCTTGTAAGCCTTCTTCTACATAGTTGAATGCCTAGATAGTCTAAATAAATTTGCTATTGTAAATTGAAAATTTCCATCCATTATATTTTATAATCTTTTATTACATACAGACTAGAAATTTTTATGTTTTTACTGTTTATAACCTATAGCTTTATTGAAATCTCTTAGTAGTTCCAATGGTAATTGTATTTCTTAGACTTTCCATATGTAGCATGTCACATGCAAATAATTCCAATAGTTCTTTTAGTTTTTAACACCACTTATTCCTTTCTCCTATTTAATTACGGAGTTTTTTTTTTTTTTTTGAGGTACCGGGGATTGAACACAGGGGCGTTCTACCTCCGCGCTACACCCCCGGCCCTATTTTTTTATACTTTATTTTGAAACCGGGTCTCATGAAGTTGCGGAGGGCCTCACTAAGGAGAGAGAGAGACAGAGAGA